>JAFEMH010005867.1:0-145950 GCA_022495995.1 Adenophora triphylla var. japonica | reverse complement strand
TCCGTTTGTTAACCCTCACCCAGGTTTCAACTTCTCTCAGGAAGCTTCTCTCCGTGCTGCTCTTGAAGCCTCTCCTGCCCGTGAGGAGGCCGGTTGGGCTCGATATGTCGAAGTAATACGCATGCAAGGCGTCACCATAATCCGTCGCCCCGATGGATCGTATGAAGAAGTCAGGGAAGAGCCCGATGTTACTATCACCGGCACTGGTTTTGTTCCCCCGTCTTCACCTAGGTAAGGCTTTCACAATGTGCCCCCACCAATCTCCTATGGTGTGCCTAGCTCTTTTCCGATGTGGACTCATGGGAGTATGTCAAGACCTCCCCCCATCCAAGTCTCTACTTATGGTGGGCAATACGGACTGAGAGGCGAATCGAGCTCCTTCCCGAAGGTCAGTGCTCAAGACCAGTTTGTGTTTTATCCCCAAAATCAGCTTGGGCAGAGTCAGCAGCCTAGTGGTGTCAACCGGGAGCAGTTGGGGTATGTTCAGAATCAGTTTGGGGCTCAGGGTCAAAGTCCGTATGGCAACGCGGGTCAGCCTGCCAACCCAGCCATTGGTGGTCAATTTGTTGCTCTTCCTGATCAGTCCAATCAGCAGCAGAACGATTATCGCATGTCAGGAAGCCAGATTTGCCAGGATCAGATCCCACAATATCCACAACCCCAATTCCAAAGCAACATCCCTCAGCCTGCAGTTTGTTCTCCTCGCCCCAGCGCTCATGCATACAGTTACACCCCGTATTCGGCTCCGGTGCGCCGGTATCGGGTCCCTTGCCCATGAGTCGAGTGGAAGCCGATCGGTGCGGTTTGGGCCCCGGAATCCCGATGTCCAATTTAATGGTTACGACATGTGAGCGGGAACAGATCCCCGGCCCGGTTGGCTTAGTGGACGGCAACGTTAACGTGCCCGGCACTTTTTGGTCTTCCTCATTGCCTTGCCTATCGGGTCCATGCCGAATTTCCGGTTGCCATCCTCGACGGCGGCTCAAGCGTAGGACAACCCCCATCTTCCGAGGTTTCAAGTCTGAAAGAAGAGCTGAAGTATGTGAAAGAGCAATTGCACAAGATGACTTTTGGGTCCAGCATGGTTAACTCCATAGAACTCAAGGATTCCAAGGCCCTCCCGAAGAACTTCAAGATGCCCCCTATAACTAAGTTTGAAGGCTCCACATGCCCTAAAACTCACATGAATAGATATATTATGTCTATGGGTGCCAAAGGGGCCACCGAGGAGATGTTAGCCCTTTACTTTCACTTGTCCCTCGATGACTATCCATTGAGATGGTTTCTCGGCCTAAAACCGGAAGCTAGGGCTACGTGGTCCCAGATCAGTGATGCTTTTTTGGACAAATACAAAGGAAGTGTCGAATGGTACACCACTCGTAGTGACTTGATCGGCACCATCCAGAGGCACGATGAGTCCGTAACAGACTTTTATAAGAGGTGGAACAAGAAGATTAATGAGTTGGTTCGCCCAATCCCCCTCTCTGACGAAAAGTCCATCTTCCTTTCATGCGTCAAGCCATCTGTCAGGGAAGCCATTGGCCGGGGGTATTACCCGAATCTGCGAGAAATGGTGAGTGCAGGGGCCGAAAGTGAGAATGCTACCTACTCCATCGTTCCAACTCCTGTTCCTGGTAATGCTCCAGCTCCCCGCTATCGAGTTCCAAGTTCTGCCCCTGCTGCTTTAAAAGGCAAAGAAACTGCGGTCTCTAACACCGTCAACTACATTCAAGGGGAGAACAATCAGTCACCCGGCCGCGGTGGAGGACGGCCTCAGAGGTCGAAATATGATGATTTGGGGATGCCGCTCGAAGAGGTATTTGACGGTTTGGTGAGGACAGGAATGATCAAGCCTCTGGAAAACTACCCTACCCTTAACACCCCGGGGGTGGATCATAACTTAAAGTGCCATTACCACCAGAATTCAGGCCATACCACCAACAGTTGTTTTACACTGAGGAAGATCGTTCAGGGTCTGATCGACCAGCGCAAGATTGAGAAGCCGAACGTCGTCACCAATCCTCTTCCCAACAACAACAGGGTCAACATGATCGAGTTTGTCAACGTCATAGAGTTTGGTGAGACTAGTCTCAACGAGGGTGTGAGTAAATTTGAGGCTATTGTGCCCACAAACAATGATGTAATCAATGTTGACGATGAATCGAATGCTCATTTCTGCTATATGTTGTCTTGGGATGATATTCGAGTCGCAGCAAAACTAACAAATGATGTCCAGCATAATGACATTTCCCCCGATTCTCAATCTACTCCCCTCACTTGGGAAGAGATTAAGCGCGCCGCAAATTCAAGCTCGGCAATCACTGTTAATCAATTGCGACAAGCAGCCTGGCCGTACGCAACACAGGGGCCTCCGTTGAGTTGAGTCGAATTGAAGCGGCCGGTGCGACCGATGAGGACCAAGAAGCTGAGGTGAACTTGCTCACCAGGTCAGGTAAAATGTTGGGAACTGATGTTGCCGGATCATCAGGGAAAGACAAAGAAGCAGTTGTTCCGGGAGATGGAGCTAGTAAGAGTCCGTACGCCAAGGGGACAGTCGAAGAGGATTTAACAGGGAACGACCCAATCCTTGCACAATTGAAGCGAACCCAGGCCAACATTTCTCTCTGGTCTCTCTTGACTTCTTCTTATCCTCACAAGCTGAAGTTGGAGGAAGCCCTATCTAAGACGATGGTGTCCATAAATTCCACCCCTGATGAAGCATGCCAATTGATAGGTACCGCCCAGTACGGAAATATCATCACCTTTATGGAATTGGATTTGCCAAAGTATGGAGCCAATCACAACGAATCCATGCACATCACTGTTCAGTTAGATGGACGCCGGCTCCCCCACGTAATGGTAGACAATGGCTCGGCTATGAACGTACTGCCTGCCAGAATGATGAGTCTGTTGGATATTAAGGCCACTGATTTGAAGCCATCCGACCAGACCATAAAGGCGTATGACTCCACATCTAGGAAGGTTTTGGGTGTGATACCGTTAACTATGTGGTTCGGAAAGAAACCCCTGGCAGTTGAGTTTCGGGTGATAGACATTCCGGTCGGTTTCTCAGCTTTGCTAGGAAGGCCGTGTTGCACCAGATTAATGGGGTCGCTTCAACCTTGCATCGATGTGTCAAGTTCGTCCAAGATGGCGGTGACCATCATATATGGAGATAGTGTTACCATCGAAGGCACCGATGATGAGGGAAGGCCGGTAATGGAAATTAAACACGATGAAGCCAACTTGATGTTGAGCGGTTTCAGGATCGAGAGCCCAAAAGCCCAGATCTGCACGATTGACCTAACAACTTCCTTTGATAAGATCCCTCCAGTTATGGTGATGATGAGGCATATAAACTACATTCCGGGGCTTGGCCTTGGAAGACGTCAGCAGGGTACCCACAAGCTTGAGGAATTAAAGCTGAAGAAGGACAGGGAAGGTCTGGGGTATGTTGGGAAAACCCCCAAGGACAAAGAGGCCGACAGGATTGAAGCCGCAGAAAAGAGAAAGGCTAGTGCTGCTGGAAAGCCATATGTCAAACCTAATCTCCGTCCTTACCACCCTTCCTTGGAAAAATACTTCGTCAAAGAAAAGGGTGATGACTTTGTGCGCCCCAAGGGCCAGCTCGAGAAGATGAAAGTTCTTACTTTGAAAAGCAACCCTATCAAGGAGTTTATCATTAACAAGCCTCACATTCCAGGGGCTGTGACTACCTTCAAAAGCCAATATCACTTCTGGGGAAGTCCTGATTTCACTGACCAGTTCAGGAGGTTATCTATGGTCGAGCCTATGATTAGGGAAGTCGACAAAACCACCGAGATCGATATGGGCGAAGATGTCATAGCTTTGTTCAAGGAAGCAGATTTATCAAAAACAGTCGGGGCTGATCCACTGATGGAAGCACCGTTAATTGATTTATGTGAAGAGACACCGCTAATGGCTGGGGCTGTTGCTAAAATTCCTTTCGGCATGGTTGACCTTCTGACCGGGGATGATTATGTACCTGTGATTGGCCTTTTGACTGGGAAAGATTACGTATCAGTGATCGAGTTTGGTGGGGACAAAGAGATTGACCCGCCCACATTCGTCAACACTTCAGAGATGCCGCTCCGGAATTGGACTGCCTTCAAGGGACCGATCGCCAGCTAGGAAGTTATGATTGAAAAGCTCATGCTGACCCCTCGTCCTGGTGTGTCTGAGTCTAAGTCTGTCCCTGTAATCCTGAGTCAGTCCTCAGAGTCTCTTCTTATCGAGTTCGAGTCTCTAGATAGGTCTGATACTCTCACGTCTGATGATCATCGCCGTGTCTTTAACTCTGTCTTCCCTTTTGCGTTGAATGAAATGGTTGACCTTTCTGCGTATCACTTAATTGCCACCTTAACAAATGATAAGTTAACTAAAACAAATCTTAATGACTTAAAAGTGGTTAATAATGATTCATTTGAAGAGGACACAGACTTTTTAGACGAAAACTTTTTAAATGATAATATAAAGCAGGTTTTTGATCGAGAGGACAATCGGGCCCAAGCTGCCGATGAGGTATTAACTACAGTGAATTTGGGAACTACTGAAGAACCTAAAGAGATACAGAATGGTAGTTTCTTCACCGGGAAGAACGGGAAGCCCTCGTCGATTTGCTCAAGGAGTACGTGGACGTATTTGCCTGGTCCTACAAAGACGTGCCCGGGTTGGATACTTCAACTGTTGAGCACCGAATACCCCTGGACCCGAAGCCGGGCCGGTCAGCGAAGCTTCGCCGAATCAAGCCAGAATGGTCTCTCCAGGTCAAAGAAGAAATAGAGAAGATGCTCAGAGTGGGTTTCATTAGAGTGGTCGAATACCCCAAGTGGTTGGCCAACATAGTGACGGTAACCAAATGGAATGGAAAAGTCAGGGTTTGTGTAGATTTCAGAGACCTAAACAAAGCTAGCCCGAAGGACGATTTTCCCCTGCCAAATATCGACCTGTTGGTGGATACTACTGCCAGTTACGAAGTCAAGTCATTCGTGGATGGCTTTGCGGGTTACAATCAGATTAAAGTCGCCGAAGAAGATCGGGGAAAAGGCTGCCTTCACCCGGCCCTTGGGAACCTTACGCTATACGGTTATGCCCTTTGGTGCGAAGAATGCCGGCGCCACTTACCGGCGGCGATCACCGCACTTTTTCATGACATGATCCATAAGGAGATCGAGGTCTACGTTGATGATATGATTATCCATTCCAAGGGATCAGATGGCCAACACTTGGTCGAATTGAGGAAATTCTTCAACCGGCTGGGGGAACATGACATGAGATTGAACCCAGCAAAATGCACTTTTGTCGTAGTCCGAGGAAAGGTTCTGGGATACATGGTCACGGAACGAGGAATCGAAGCCGATCCAAGAAAGATTAAAGCCATCATGGAGATGAAGCCACCGACGACAGTCACAGAGGTGAAGGCTTTCATGGGCCGTCTCCAATATATCAGTCGATTCATCCACCAGCTAACCTCTATTTGTGAGCCGATCTTTAAGCTGATCAGGAAGAATCAGGAGGTTGAATGGAACGAACAGTGTCAAACCGCCTTCGAGACAATCAAGGCCTACTTAGTCCATCCCCCAATCATGTGTCCTCCACATAAGGACAAGCCTTTGTTGCTATATTTGACAGTTACAAATACGGCTATCGGGGACATGCTTGGGCAAGAAAATCCAGATTCAAAAGTGGAAAACGCCATCTACTTCATCAACCGAAAGCTTCAGGGCAGTGAATTGAATTACTCAGCTTTAGAGAAAACCTGTGCAGCTTTGGTATGGGTGGTCAGCAAATTGAGACATTATCTGTTGGCACATACAGTGCACCTGGTGTCAAAAATGGATCCCATCAAATGCCTGTTCGGTAAGTCTTCTCTGTCATCAAGGCTTGCGAAGTGGTCCTTCTTCTTAGCCAAATTTGATATCAAGTTCGTGACCCGCAAGGCAATCAAAGGCCAAGCTCTGTCAGATCATTTGGCAGATTTCCCAAGCTCAGAAGCGCCTGAATTCGAACCTCAATTTCCAGACGATGGAATTTTCATGATAGAAGGAACAGACCGTTGGCAGTTGTTCTTTGATGGTGCCGCCAACAAGAGGGGCAATGGTATCGGAATGGTGTTGGTTGATCCTAAGGATGTGCATACCCCCATTGCTATCAAGTTGAATTTCCCGGCTACTAACAATGCCACGGAATACGAAGCTTGTATAGCTGGCCTCGAGGCAGCTTTAGAGAGAAATGTCGAAAAGTTGGAGGTGTACGGAGACTCTCAGCTAATCATCAATCAAGTGTCCAATAAGTGGAGAACTGTGGACCAGTACCTGCAGATGTACTATGCTTACATGGAGGACCTGATCGACCAATTCAAGGAGGTCACGTTCCACTACCTACCCCGGGACAAGAACAGGTTCGCGGACGCCCTGGCCACTTTAGCCTCTTTAGTAGAGATTCCGGAGGGAAAATCAGTAAAGCCATTCAGAGTTGGGAGGCACGAGAACCCTGCCTACTGTTGCCAGATTGAGCTAGAAAAAGTCGATGACCTATGGTACAGCCAGATCTTTCAGTAACTTAAGCATGGCGAAGCATCGTTCCCGACACAAGAGGATGGTAGACCGAAAGAAGGTCTCCGCGCCAAAAGCTTACAAGCGTTGAAAAGGTTGTCTGCACAGTACGTTATTCTGGGAAATGACTTATGGAAGAAAAGGCACCGAGGGCCACTTCTACTCTGTATCAGCAAGTCTAAGGCCAAAAAGGTCATGGAAGAAGTCCATGGTGGCGCATGTGGACCACATATGAACGCCCGAGCCTTGATGTTCAGCATACTCAGGATGGGTTATTATTGGATCTCCATGGGGCGGTGTATTCGGTTTGTGCGAACTGCGATAAGTGTCGGCGGTTCTCCAATCTCAACCATATACCTCCCCATGATCTCTACTGTATGAGCACTCCTTGGCCATTCGCAACTTGGGGGATCGACGTTATTGGAAAGATAACTCCTGCCGGCAGTAACGGGCACGAATTTGTGTTGGTCGTTGTGGATTACTTCACCAAGTGGGTTGAAGCGGCGTCCTACAAGGTCTTAAACTCTAAAAAGGTAGCCCGTTTCATAAAAGAAAACATTCTGTGCCGATATGGCGTTCCGAACGAGATTATTTCCGACAACGGGTCACACTTCGAGGGACATACTGACGAACTGCTCGCGGAGTTCAGGATCAAGCGACATAAATCCACCCCTTATCGCCCTCAAACAAATGGTGCTGTCGAGGCCGCGAACAAGAACCTGGAAAGAATCATCCGGAAGATGGCCGAAAGGAGCCGGGATTGGCCTGAGAAGCTTCACTTGGCACTATGGGGCTACCGTACTTCAGTAAGAACAGCCACCGGTGAAACCCCGTTCGCTTTGACATATGGAATGGATGCCGTTTTGCCCATTGAGTTAGAGATACCCTCCCTTCGGGTCCTGCTTGAAAATGAAGTCAATGAGATAGGCGGCCGAGTCGACCTGACGAGTTAGCTCTTCTAGACGAGCGAAGGCTTAAGGCGATGGAGCACATCCGGGCCTATCAGAAGCGCTTGGCTAGGGCCTTTGACAAGAAGGTACATCCCCGCGACATTAAAGTGGGTCACTTGGTCCTAAAAGAAAAGCCGCCAAATCAATTCAGTCCTTTGGGCAAGTGGGCGCCAGTCTGGGTGGGCCCGTATTTGGTAAAAGAGATCTTCTCTGGCGGAGCAATGAAGTTGACAGATTTGGATGGTAACCCCTTCATGCACCCGGTGAACGGCGACAAACTACGCCGCTATTACGTCTGAATCGAGTCTTCCCCTCTAAAAAAAAAAGAGAGAGAAAAAAAAAAAGAAAAACAAAAGCGCGAAAATAATGTACCCAGACGAGACTGAAAACCTCTCAAAAGGCAGTCCGTGCAAAACAAAGGGCGCGCTCGGTGCTAAAGAATATACCCAACTAAATTTGAAAACCCTAAAAACGGGCGGTCTAGGTAAAAAACAGGGTTGCACCACTTGTCCCCCTTCTATCTATCCCTTTCTTAAACACAGAGTTAATTGGGTCGAACTACGGAGACCTGAGCCCCTTAGTCCATTCTGTAAAAGGGGAACGTAGGCAACCGTTCGCGGTTCGGTCTAAAAATCATAAAAATCACCAAATCCTGTCAACAGTTGTATTCGTGATTACCAAAATGTGTCTTGATTAAGTTCTGAAGTAATTTCGACTTTCATCACATTAATACATTCATTGATGAGTTCAAGCACAGTCTACTCTCGACTCATTAACATTAGCAAAAATAAAATCTTTTAAAAAGATATGCCTAAACTGTCTGTGTCGGCAATAAGGGATACAATGACTGGTCGCCTAATCCTAGTCACTCGTTCCCACTCCCGAACTAGCATTCTTCTTCTTCCTCTTCCTCGGTCCTCGAGAGGTCTTTGGCTTAACTATCCCAAATAGTTATGTCTCCCATCGTCCCGGCTCAGGAATGATATGAGTCAGTGAGTCAATCAATCTGGCAGCTCTCAGCGCCGCCTGGGCAGCCCTCTCTTCTCTCAAAGCTGTCCTCCGGGCCATAACTTCAGGGTCATCCCTCATCTTGGCCCTCCTCTCTACGAGTCTCTCAAAATCTGCTGCCGGATCGTTGGTCACGTTGTCTGGGTCAGTCAGCGCCTCAGCATCACGTAACTCTCGGCTAGTTTGGTCTCCTCCTCGGATCCCTCGGCAATACACTTCAATGGTGTGCTGAACCGGTCCCATATGCTCCCCATACCAAATGAGATACAAGGTGGACAAATATGTGATCCCCCGGGTCTTCCGTATCAGTGTGTGAGCGGGAAAAGCTGCTCCCGAAAAGGCCCTGGCAAAGAACCTGAGAGTCCTGACATCAGTCATGTCAAGAGGAACGGTATCCCGGGCCATCTGCTCTCTAAACCCATCAATAGCCTGCTGTGGGTACCCATATTGCCTCAGAACAAGTAAGGGAATGCTAAATGATGAAAAGTGCAACCCCGACAGCCTCACGACAGCCGAGTCATCCTGCCTGCCACTCATGGTCTCAAGCCTCCATCCGGGAACCCAATACTGAATGTACGTGGTGGTATACCTGGCCAGTCGCCTCTGCCAGCTCTCCTGTGAAGCCTCCGGAGCCACTCGCCTCTGCTGTGTAACCCAGGGTGCTGCAGTCTGCCCTGCGGGTAATGGGGAGATAAGTCTCAACCGCTCAAAGAGGCACAATGATAAGAGACCGGGGCTGCCGCGCCCCATGTGCAACGACCCTCCCGCCAGTCGGTCCATCCCATGATATGTCTCTGCCAGCAAAATGGGAACTATGTCTCTCTCTCCCTGCCCGGGCCGAATCTCAGTCAATGCGGTACCACGAGAACCCCGCATCTGTCTAACAACTCCTAGCAGTAAACCGGAGCATACCCCGTCATACTCACAAAAGCAGTATAGGGAGATCATAATCAGCATAAAAATGTCCATGGCCGTGGATGAATCAAAAAGCTCCGGATGTGATACAGCCAATCGGGCTATCTGGGCCAGGTCAACAAAGGACAGGTCGAGAATCAGATCAGATACCTGCTCTGTACGAAATCCCAAGAAATCGGCCAACTGTTCAGTCAAGGGTCGTAGATCTCGTGGGAAGATAGCATCTCTGAGCTCAGCTCCCCCAGTCAGTGCCCGAAACTCTTTGATAGCGGGCGTGAGGTCATTATACGAGAGAGTAAAGACATTCCTCTCGCAATCCCAGTATCTGGATGCAGGCCGGAGAAAATTCCAATCTACCGCCCACTCCTTCAGTGCCCAGATGCATCTCAATCCATACCGTAAATCGATAACCCTCCTATTGTTGCTACGATGATGGCGGGTTAGATTGATGAGATCGGAATGAAATTGGCGCTCCCTGATCTTAGATCTCTCATTGTAATGCTCCATTTCGGGTCAAAGGTCGAATCTTGGAGTCGATTTTGGGGTAGAAGACCAGTTGGAAGTCTGCTGTGACTGCTGGAATATGTTTTTTACGAGTCTGCCTCCTTTTAAATGCTGGGGCTTGCTGATCAAGAAATCTGCCCCCCAGACTCTCCATGTCGGACGACAGGAAGGTTCCATGAAGTCCTGTGTCGGACGACATGGATTATCCCACCAGGACCACCAGCAGCAGCAGCTGCAACTGCAGCAATTCCTCTGCAATCCAATGCTTGCTCAAAAGCCTACCCAAACTTGTCCAAAACATCCAAAAACCATACATATACACTCCCTTTCATTCATCAAGCCCACGGGAGAGGATCCGGCATATCCAACACACCCACAGATGCGTAAACGCCACCCAATGCATACAAAGTCACAAAAACACCCAATCACATCAAAAATCACCATCTTGTGCCCTTCTTGGGACGGATTTGTGCATATGAGCTAACAAATATACAAATAAGCAAATATTTCAGTCATCAAAATACAAAATGCAATAAAATACTTGTTTTACAGCCCAAAAGAACAAAAATAGTGCATGCATCTCCCCTCTCTCCCTAAAAGAGTCCAAAGCATGACAAAAGGGGATCGCCGTGATCACTCCGACTCGGAATCATCCTCCCTATCCTCCTCGGAGCCGCTGTCGTCTTGGACGCTGCCCACCTCTTCCTCCGAGCCGCTCTGCTCCTGGCCGTCGTCGCCACCCTCCTGCGCCTCATGGATCTCACCGTCAGAATCATCATCCTCATACTGGGCCCAAGGTCGGGGCTCACCATAATATCCGTGCCACTCGGGCACTGTGGAATAAGGGGGCTGATAAGGATCGTCCTCGCCATCATCATCATCAGGCTGGGGCTGCTGACTCGACCCACCCGCCTGCGAGCTAGAAGGAGCCAAGGCCGGCCTGTGCCTCTTCTTCGGAGGCACGACGTCACCAGGCTGGGAGCTACATCTCCCCTTCTAATGCTCTGCACTCTTCTGAAACTGGCGCAACATCTTCACAGCCCCGGTGAGCGCCTTGGCCACCGCCCTATAGGTCTTGGCTGGGACCTGTTCAATGGAAACAAAGGAGGCAGTCAGAAACAATCAATACAGACAGTAAAGCAGTAAAAGGCTTGAACGAATCAGAAAAGAAAAGATTGCTCACAGAAGTAGTCCCGCGGGGAAGCCGTAGATGAGGATGAGTCTCAGACATATCAAATGAGGAGCGGCGAATGGCACCCCCAGCCTCATACTCAAAAAATCGGGGAGGCATCGATACCTGCATCCCCGCTGCCCTCCTGGCAGCCATAACCTGAGGGGTCACCAGCCGAGTAAAAACAAATTGAGCATAATCCCCATCATCAGATAACTCGGCAACATCAATGCCGGTCCGCAACCGCTCCAGGTCAGGCAAGGCCCGGATATACCAAATCCCCGTAGGAGGATCATGAGGAACACGGGCGGCTGCACCATATCCGTGCTGCCTACAGACCCTCTCTCCCAAGTACAGGGCATCTCCCTCCAGGCCGATCAAAAGCCTCCTCGTCCTGGTCACCAAAGCAGCATCACCAACTACATCCTCACCATACCTGCCATGCCAGGGAAACAGTCTCAACCCAGCAGGGGTGCCCCTAAGGGCAATCATCGTGTCATGATAACAGGCCATCTTACGGGGCTTCACCCCGTCCACTCTCCGGCTCTCCCTCGCCCCAAAAGTCCACCGGCGGATAGCAGGGAACAAATCTGCAGCAATCCTCTCAGGCACAGTCCAGGCATAACAGCTAAACACCTCATAAGCCCACACCTGAAAATCACAGACAAAAAGCTTTCAGTGTGCAGCAGCAGTGATACAACGATAACAGAAAAGTCAATGCAGCAGTCAAGTTGTGAAAAACAAAAAGCATACCTCCAGAACAGTCTGATAAAAATCCAAAGAGGTCACACTGCCCCTGCTCACCTCATCCAGGCCTCTATACACCTGAGCCAAGCCGGCCTCGCCCCACGAAAAGGTGGATACCTGGCTCCAGTCTCGAAGAGGTTCTAGCAGAAGATTCAATGATGTGGTAGAGGCATTACAAAATAGGGTGTCGAAAAATCCAGCCTAGACAAAGGTCCTCGCCAACTGCTCAGCCGTGATTGTAGCGGCACCCTCAGAGAAGAGGCGACACTGATGCGTCAAAGCCGAATGCAAATCCGCCAGTGGGACCCCATTGCCCTTCGGCGAAGGGTCAGGCCAGTCAATCCTCTAATGGCATCCAGGCTCAGGACACCAGGATCCTCAGAAAAAATGGGCCTGCCCGTGAACCGCAGACCGGTAATAGCGGTGAAATCATAGGGAGTGATGGTCGACTCACCCCAAGACAAGTGAAAAGTGTGGGTAGAGTCCCACCAGTACTGCCTGAAAGCCCGCACTAGCTCCACGCTCCTAGGAATGTCCCCAAAATCTCCAACGGCAGTAAAGAATGGTCCGAGACCAGCTGCAAAAATCAAGCCCTTGGGACTGTCCGGCAAATCAGAAGAGCCAGGAAGAAGGCCCCAAATAGTTGCAATCGCCTCAGGGGACCCCTTGGTCCGTAAAGCCTGCAGGTAAGCACATCACAGGTATCAGAACATACTCATAACAATGTGTGCATTCTCTCATGTGCATTTTCAAAAATCACACAACTCTTTCAAAAGAAAAAAGAGATGAAAAAAAGAAAAATATTTTCAAAACAATGCATTTTATGCCAAGCATGCAACATTCTTTTGGGTGCGATTTCCCCAAATTCTATCTCGAGCCCTATAAATCCAATTTCGGAAAAGAAAAGGAAAGGGTCAATGGTTTAGAATACTTACCCCCATTCGCTCCATAGTGGAAGTATGAAAATCAAGGCCCGGATAAAGCCCATTTCCCTCCGAAAATTTCTTCCATTTGTTCCGATCAACGAGCTTCCTCCTCTCGGACAATGATCGTTGCACGTTCCTTCTCGATTCCGCTCGCGGAGGCATTATCAATTATTGATTAAAATCAAAATTGGAGGGAGAAACTTTCAAAAAATTTCTCTCTTTATCTCTCTAAACTCGGCGGATTCCCAATTCTGGGTTTTGTCTTACGACCTAACTGTTTTAATTAAAACAGCTTGGGGAAAGCCCCATGTCGGACGACATCCACAATCCAGAAGGGGTGATTTTCCTCTTTTGCCCCTGGTCAATTTTGTCAGTCCCTCTTGACTGCCTATCATCAAAATTCACCGCTTCATTTGGGTTCAAATGCCCACCTCTCTCAGTCTTTCCCAAGATCATTACCAATATCCTTAGCTCGGAATGGCTATAAACTACCCGGTCCGGAAGACCGTAAAAATTTCCCACACAGCAAATCGCGGGTGACTCCCAAAGAAAAATAGTCAATCTTCGGGGTGACTCCCCATCGAAACAGTCAAATCCGCGGATGACTCCCAAAGGAAAAGTCAAGTTCGCGGGTGACTCCCAAAGAAAAAGTCAAATTCGTGGGTGACTCCCAAAGAAAAAAGTCAAATTTCGGGGTGACTCCCCATCGAAACAGTCAAATCCGCGGGTGACTCCCAAAGAAAAATAGTCAATCTTTGGGGTGACTCCCCATCGAAACAGTCAAATCCGCGGGTGACTCCCAAAGGAAAAGTCAAGTTCGCGGGGTGACTCCCCATCAAAACAGTCAAACCCGCGGGTGACTCCCAAAGAAAAAGTCGAATCCTCGGGGTGACTCCCCATCAAAACAGTCAAATCCGCGGGGTGACTCCCCATCAAAACAGTCAAACCCGCGGGTGACTCCCAAAGAAAATGTCAAAATCTCGGGGTGACTCCCCATCAAAGAAAAAGTCAAATTCTCGGGGTGACTCCCCATCAAAACAGTCAAACTCGCGGGTGATTCCCAAAGAAAAAGTCAAAATCGCGAGGTGACTTCCTAAAGAAAAACAGTCAAATTCGCGGGGTGACTCCCCATCAAAACAGTCAAATTCGCGGGTGACTCCCAAAGAAAAATAGTCAAATCATCGGGGTGACTCCCCATCAAAACAGTCAAATTCGCGGGTGACTCCCAAAGAAAACAGTCAAATTTGCGGGTGACTCCCAAAGAAAAAAGTCAAATTCGCGGGTGACTCCCAAAGAAAAAAGTCAAATTCGCGGGTGACTCACAAAAAAAAAAGTCAAATCATCGGGGTGACTCCCCATCAAAACAGTCAAATTCGCGGGGTGACTCCCCATCAAAAAAGTCAAATTCGCGGGGTGACTTCCCAAAGAAAAAAAGTCAAAATCGCGGGTGACTCCCAAAGAAAAAAAGTCAAAATCGCGGGTGACTCCCAAAGAAAAAAGTCAAAATCGCGGGTGACTCCCAAAGAAAAAGTCAAAATCGCGGGTGACTCCCAAAGAAAATGTCAAAATCTCCGGGATGACTCCCCTTGGAACAGTCAAATCTCGGGTGCAAACACCCATATTCGGGATGACTCCCCTTGGAACAGTCAATCCCGGGTGCAAACACCCATCTTCGGGGTGACTCCCCTTGGAATAGTCAATCTCGAGTGCAAACACCCATCTCCGGGGTGACTCCCCTTGGAACAGTCAATCTTCGGGGTGACTCCCCTTGGAACAGTCACTTTTGGGCACAAAGCCCGCAGCCTTTCATTGGCACCACCTCTTTGACGAACTACGAATCGACTTGATTCCCCCACGGGATACGTAGGAATCCATTTCGTAAAAGGTCCAGCCGCATGACCATCATGGTCGATTTTCCCCGGGACGCAAACGTCCATCTTCTTTGAACTACGATTTGGCTTGATTCCCCCACGGGATACGTAGGAATCCTTTTCATAAAAGGTCCAGCCACTTGACCATCTTGGTCACCCTTTTCCCCGCCGTTCGTGTCCGGCTCAGGATTCTCATTGTGTCGACGACCCCACTTCCCGTGGAAGTGACGTCGCCGAGGGGCTCTGTGAGTACCCCGACCCGAACTCATGTTTTGGGTCCACTTTAATTGATTTTTGGGCTCATGTATTTGCTAAAAAGCAATTTGAGTCCAATTATCCAATTGCCCACTCAACCCATTGGGCCTGCCATCCATTCGGCCCAACTGAGCCAAAAAGCTGTACGCTGTCGTCCGACACAGGATGACACAAAGGCGGTTTAACTCCCTCTGTCGGACGACATGGAGCTTTCCATCAGCCTGCCTATAAATACAAGGCATGGCTGATCATTTTGAGGGGACTGGCTGGGAGGATCTTAGTAAGAGGGGAAACTCTGTCAAAATAGAGTCTCATTCTCTCTCTCTCATACACATACTCACCTCCCTCCTCATACATACACATACCTAAGCCAAGATCCAAAGAAAACCTTCCTTGTTGGTGTGTTGAAGGGGTAAGCACCATACTATTGGTGTTCTTACCTTGTGGACTACAATAGGTAGCCACTAAACCCTCTTTCTTTCTCTGATCAACTCTTGCATACATTTATATCATCTTGCATGCTTACTTGCTTTAATATTATGTGAAATATTGGGGGATTTTGCATGATAAAGGTGGTGGAGAGGTGAATCTTCCATATTCACTTCTCCCCACCTCAGATCTGAACATTTGGTGACATTAGCACCATTAAAGTCTGAATCTTTATTAGTTTCCATTGAGTTAGGAGGTGATGGCTACACAAAAATGGCCATAGATATGTGATTCATCACATTTGGCCATTAAAGCCATGTGATCCTCCCATAATACTCACATAATATTACTGTTTTACTGCTTTCAGTTAATAAATGTAACTTGGTTTGCTTTGGGAACAAAGGGGAAATCAACCAGACTGAAGGGCACTGAAATAGGCTGCTCATGTCGGACGACACAGGACTCTCAAGAGGTCCTGTGTCATACGACATAGAGTTCCCAGAAGGCTGTAAAGCTTTTCTTGGACTTCAGATCTATCAGGATTGACCCCCCCCTTTGTAACTCAAAGCTTGCCTAAGTAACTTTGGCTCATTAGCCACTATTTGGAGTGTCTAAGGTCTGTTTGGGTGCGATCCATTGATGGAGGCGGTTTGCCATATGACATAGACAACTTCGGATGTCCCGTGTCATATGACATCCGTATCATTAAAAGTCAATCTTGACTTTGTTCGCTCTAATCAACCCCAAACTGAACTTAGACCCTAAATAGTGTCTTCTCTTATTTAAAATAATGTGGTTCCAATTTCAGAGCAGCCTTATTGTTGTAAGGGACAATCTGACCATGAGGCCTTCTGTCGTCCGACATCCCCTTCATGGGAAGTCCTATGTCGGATGACATCAGAGCTTCCTGAGCAGATTGTTCCCAGCCCTTGCCTTGTAACGCAAGTCTTCATATGTAGAGGGTGTGGCCCCCTATCATGGCTCACAAGTTGTATTCAATCTCTATACCATCAATGAAATTTCAAGATTTGCATGCCTTGCTTGTTGACACATATTGTACACACACTTTGAATGATTATAACTATCCAATGTTTGATTGAAAGTCTCGAAAGAGGCGTGTTGGGTGAACTCTCAAAGTTCTTCCCAAACACGTAAACAGACCCCCGAACTCAAAATCTCTTTAAAAATAGGTTTCTCAATGTTTTCCTTTAAAAACGGCGTGGCGACCCCCAAAATTTTCAAAATTCAAAAAGACAAAACAAAAAAAAATCAAATTAATTTTCGGAGGCCGTTCATTCACAAGCCACTTTGTTGTACAAATTGGGTAAGAAACAGAGAGTTAACTTTGGAAGATTGGTATTTGCCCACCTTGCTGCATGGGCCAAGAAGAAGAAAACCCCATTCTACATTTTTCCCTCTCTTATCTATAATGTTCTCATTTTTCAAAACTTGAAACCTTGGAATGCGGACAATATCTCTGAGAAGCCTATTTTCTATAAAATAAGCAAATACTTCACTAAAGGTGATAGGCACAGAGATTTGCCCTGGGTTTTGGTTACATCAGCTGCTCCTACTGCTGCCCCTACAACTAGTGTCGCCCCAAGTGTTGCCCCTGCGGTTGGCAACACTCCAGGCAACACTACTCCAGTTATGATTGATACTGCAATGGTTTTGAATTTTTTCAACAGGCAAGTGGAGCATATAGATTATGTGATGCAGGGATGGCTGGAAATGCGCTCAGACATGATGAATATGGTAAACTTGATTTCTTCCAAAATAGGGGGAGATTAATCAAGGCCAAGGCGTGATGTTGATGGAGCTGGGCCCAGTAGTACAAAAACTACAAATGCAGATGAAGGAGGGGAATCCGATAAAACTACAAAAGGTTGAAGAATGGTTCGAAGGTTTGTTTGCTTGGTAGTTGTTCAAAACAATTTTAATTTGTTTTAATTTGGTTTGTGTTGCATCAAAACAATTTTATTTCTGCTTTTAATTTTGTTTTGGTTAAGTTTGGGTGGATGTTTTGTGCTTAACATTTGAAATCTTGGTGATTAGAAATTATTAATAATTATTTTGTTTAGTTATTATTAAATTCATGATTAAGGGTGAGTTTAAATAGTATGGGGGAGATATGTCTGTGAAGTATGTGACTAACACTTAAGGTTGTGATATTTTGATTGGAAAATATTTAAACATTGCCTGAAGTTTGATGTTGTCACTTATGAGGTTGTGGCATTTGTTGATTTTTTGGTTTAGTATGACTAACTGTTTATGTAGGTACATCACATTGTATTTTGTGAAGAAATCAGTAACTAAGGGGGAGATTATAAATGTTAGAACATATGTTGCCATGTGTGTTGTCCCTTGTGTCACATACCAGTGTTGCCATAGGTGTTGCCATTTGAGATTTGGCAACACCAGAATAGTTACTGTATTTTTCATAAATAACGTGTAAATTAATGATTATATATAAGTTGTTAGTCTGCTATTTTTTAGATTGAACAGGTCAACAGAAGATGCCCAGGCGTCAACTTCGAAATGGTTGAAGTAAGTTACATATAACACATTGTTTATATGTATAATTGGTGACCAAGTAAAAGAGTTATTGGTTAGCTATTCAGGGGGAGATAAAGATACTTGTACAAGGCTGCTAGCATTGGCGTACAAGGCTGAGAAGCTGAGAAGACTTGGTCTTCTACAAATGAGGCGAATGGAGATAAAAGGGGGGAAACAAACTCAAGGCTGTTTAGCTGATTATTTGGAGTAGGCTCCAAGTTTTGGAGTCCTATATATAGTGCAGTCGATCAGCATTAGTGATCATCCAATTCAGAAAACAAAAATCTGCACAAGAAAGAATTCTGCTCTTCAGTGTCGCCATTAAAGTGTTGGCAACACTTTGTCCAACACCCGAAAGTTTTCACATATATATTTGTATTTTTGTGAGGTTTTTGAGTGTTAGATTGTTAGGGAATATTCAGAGCGAGTTCTATATTTGTTGTTCCCCCTGTTAATGATTGTATATCATTAGGGAACTTTCGACCTTGTATTTAAAGCATTATATAAAGAAAGGTCTTTCCCTCTTGGCACCCATCAAGTTATATATTTATATAACTTGATAAAAATATAATTCTTGTGTGTCTTTATTTATTCTTCTGTTGCTATTAGATTTATTTCTATTATTTGTTTTTTGAATTGGTGTGTGTTGTGTTTAGTGTTGCCGACACTAAGGACAACACTTGTGAGTTTCGTCTCACTTTGCTAAGCCATAGACAATTTCACACATTCTCTTTGTTAAACTTTCTTAACATAGAGTTATATTTTCTAGCAAGTAAAACAATACTAGTATTTTCATCTAATTCCTCAAAAATCTCTTCTTCCTCATATTTTTGTAGAGCTGAGGATTGCATTTTCAAAGCAATGTTCTTGCCTTTAGTGGCTTCACTTTGTTCGGCAAGATTTAATTCAAAGGTTTTTAAAACACTCATCAAGGTATTGATGTCCATTGTAGCAAGATTGTGATCTTCTTCAATAGATGAAACTTTTATATTGAAGCGCTCCGTAAGGGTTCTAATTGCTTTTGAAACAAGTTGTTTGTTGGTAAAAGGTTCACCCAAAACTTGATACTCATTTGCAATATCAAATAATTTTTCAAAATATGAAGAAATATATTCATTTTCACCCATCATCAATCTTTCAAATTTGCTAGTGAGCCTCCTAAGCTTAGTTTCACACACTATACCATCTCTTTCACAAAATCGTTGCAAAATATCTCAAGCTTCCTTAGCCGTGGGAGTGTTTTGAATGAGTTTAAAAACATGTATGTCTACCCACTCATAAATGGCATTAAGTGCTTTTTTCATTGAAACTAGCTAGATTATTCTCTTTATTGGTCCAATCGGATTTAAATTTGATTTGAACATCACCATCCTTATCTGGAGGTACCAATGGAACATAATAACCATTGATAACAGATCAACAAGCTTGAAGATCAATTGATCTGATATGCGAGCGAAGGCGGATCTTCCAATATGCATAATTTGACCCATCAAGAACAGGAAGCCTCTTTTGATTAGGATTAGTTGAATCATAAGCCATGACAACTGGACCGAACACTTAGTGTATCAAGTGCACGGCTTTGATACCAATTGAAATTGTCAATGACCCATTTTTAGGAAGTGTTATCAAAAGTGTTGGCAGTACCAACGATAACACTTCAAACAAAACACGAAATAAAAAAAAATTAAAACGGAATTATAGCAGAATAAAAACAAAATAATTTGTTTTTCTCAAGTTATATAAATGTATATAACTTGAGGTTGGTGCCTAAAAAGGTGAGACCTTTACAATATATATGAATCGTATTTACATGGCCAAAAGTTCCCTATTACTATTACAATAAATACTCAATGTAACGAATAAAATCAAACACGAAACTCTATCCTAACCACGACACTCTCTATACAAAAGTAATCAAGAGTGGAAGCACAAGTGGGAGGATTGAGTCTAATAGAACTAAGGAGTGCTTGATCTTTTTCTTATTCAAGGATGTGTGTTGTATTTTGGTTAAACTTGGTTTAGTTTCCAAATGGTGATCCTCGCTATTTATTGTCTTCAAAACACTGGGAGATTACTCGTAAGTTGTTGAGTAAATCCGGATGAGCGTGGGAGGTGGTTGAGACTTCATGCCTAGTCTTGAGGGAGAAAGGGTATTCTCTTGCTTGATTTTAGGAACTAACTTCTTGCTATCCAAGCCCAAGCATTATGCCCTTATACCATCATGCTTTAGCTTCCTTGTACTTCTTTGAATAGATCACAAGCCCTATGACAAGGATTTCCCACATTTTTCACACTCTTCTCAAGTTATGCATCATTTCTCTATTTATGCGTAACTTCTCCTCTTTAACCTTCTTCATTGTTTATAGCATTTCCACCTTATTGTAATCTGAAATATGGAACAAAATAAACAAAAATCTTGCAATATATGTTAGACATTATTACAAAATTATTTGTGAAAGAAATGACCCCAAAACAAAAGGTTAATATTAAATATAAGTGTTTAAGTATTTAATGTTTTAATAAACCGTATTTCTTTATTTGTGTTTGTGGTGAGAATTTGACGATTTTGTACTATTCTTTGCAAAACATTCAACATTAGACTTAAACATAAATTGGGCCCAAACAATTTTGGGTTGAAAAATAAACTTTTAATAAAACTCGGATAGAGTCGGGTTCTAGTTCTATACTTTCGAGTCGGATTGAGTTTGGGTCGATACTATTAATATTCGGGATGGATACAGTTTAGGGGAGATATAATCCGAACCCGACCCGTTGTCATCCCTAGGCATAATCCTCTTCAGAACTGTCACTAACTACTACATCAGTAGTATCTTCAGATTTTTCAGACTGCTTGCTATTCTTCTCCTTGGGACAATCAGATTTCAAATGCCCTTCTCCTTACAATAGTTACAGATATCTCCCGTCTTTGGACCCTTGAGGAAGTACCCTTGTTTTTCTTCTTCGTCCCCTAACCATGGCCCTCGCTACTTATAGCAACCAACCCAGACGACTAATATTGTGTACTCGTACCACTCGCCCTTCAATGCAGTTCTCTAATTTTTAGAGAAAGATTTCACTTCACTCGGAGTAATTGATCCTTACCATTAATATAAGAATCAACATAATTCTCACATGACAATGACAAAGAAACAAGCAAAATTAAAGCAACATCTTCATCATCATTTTTATCATCTATATTATGCAGTTCAAGTAATATAACATTAAACCGATCTAGGTGTTCCTTAAAAGGTGTACCATCAGGCATTCGAGGAGAAAATAACTTCTGATTTGCCTTTTGGATCCTTCATATCTTTGATTGCAGTAGTCACTAAATCCTACATGTATTTTCTTTGCAACATGACCTTCATCTTCAACTGCTATAGACTGAAACTATTCTTTCCATCAAACTTGTCGATCTTCATGTCCATTATGGAATCCATCTTCTCTTACAGCGACATAATATCCCAGACGCTTCTAAACCAGAAAGCTCTGATGCCCGTTTGTTGTAACCGACACAGAAAATTGCAGATAATAATGAATACAATCAAACAAGTACACACATATTTACGCGGCTCACAAACTTTCGTTAGCTATGTTCACGGACAGAGGGAGAATATATATTATTGATATGCGGATCCAAAAATACTAGAGATTACAAATCTCTATTGTGTGCAATAAATATCTAGATCATTATAATAGATGAATGCACCACAATATATAGAATTAGATGAACAAAAGAACTACTAAACAACTCTAAAGGATATGGGAGTATTTATACTACCAAGCCTTAAACAACAAGGTTCCACAAAACCTAGGAATAAAATGGTCCGACCCAGATCGAAACTCCGTTGCATGACCATGCTTATTACAATGCACGACCGTGCAATTAGGGACTAACAATTTGTATTTACAATTGGGCTTCGCACGGGCATGCACTATATGTGGCACGACTGTGCCCAACAATATTACTCTTCAAACGAATTGATTCAAGGCACTAAAACCCAACATTTGTCAAGGGTTGCTCCTTTTTTTGGGATGAGCTTTTTTTTTTTGGAGTACTATCTTCTGCGATCACGTGGATGCAAGTGACTCGTATTTTTTGCTTAAAAATATAATTTTGATGCAGCAAAAAATGAGCAGTATCGGGGGTACCTGATCAGTCGGGAACGCGGCGTTGGATTCCTGGACGAACAACGAACGGATCTGCAAAACAAACACCGTTAGGGCGCGGGGAGTTACCCCCGCGCAAACCCTCCGGCGAGAGAATAAGCATCTGTATATGGAGATGATATAAACCGGGAGGGAAGGCGTATTATAGTATTGAGAGGGTGTTTGAATGTACCTTTTGTGTGAGGGATTTGACCCTTATTTATAGCTTCCAAGTGATGAGCCCTCCAAGAATAGGAGTTCATAGTTGACTTGTATTAGGAGAGTGAATCTTCATCTAATTTAGGTTCCTTAGCCCGCTAGGAGTCTGCTCCAAATAAGACTACTTGAGTGAGAATAAATCCCTATTGGATTAGGATAATTGTTTTCCTTATCTTTATGGATATTTAATTAGGGGGAAATTATATTCCGTTCAGTGGCCCCCGACTTCCTAGCTCGGCCATGTCGATGACGAGGAGGAAGTGAGCTCTACCTCGGTTTATAAGAATACGAACAGGCGTCATGTGACAAGTGTCGCTTCAGTTGTCCATTGGTTAATTTGTGCAAGGATGATTCGCAGTCCATGATGCCAGATTCGCCTTGGGAACCCCATTATTGGATTCCTCCTACCGATCACCAAAATATCAATGCCACCATTAGATGGATTGAGGATGAGGTACCTAGCACGGCGGAAGACGATGAGGCTGATGCCGTGGCACAGGCCGAGGAGACTAATGTCGAGGAGGAAGCTCAACCCAACAAGTCACCATCCCGGTTTCTGGCATGGCAGAAGACGATGATGCTGATGCCGAGGTGCAGGCCGAGGAGACTAATGTCGAGGAGGAAGCTCAACCCAACAAGTCACCATCCTGAATTCTGGCAAGGCAGAAGACGATGAGGCTGATGCCGTGGCGCAGGCCGAGGAGACTAATGTCGAGGAGGAAGCTCATCCTAACAAGTCACCATCCCGGTTCCTGGCATGGAGGACTTCCTTGTCTTCATTTATTGCTTTAGTATAAACTGCTTAGCTTATTTGATTTGCTTTGCTTGAATGCTGTATAAACTCTTGGGAAGCTGAGGAAATTCATCTCGTACTATGCTCAGGAAGATGACTCGCACATAGGTCGTAGACGGTTTTGCCGCGTTTAGCCGTTTAGAGGCGTTGGGCTTACTTCTTTGTCATCTCTCTATGTCGAGGAAAGATGACTCGTACATAGGTCGTAGATGTTTTTGCCGCGTTAGCCGTTAGAGGCGTTGGGCTCTCTTCTTTTTCATCTCTCTATGTCGAGGAAAGATGACTCGTACATAGGTCGTAGATGGTTTTGCCGCGTTAGCCGTTAGAGGCGTTGGGCTACTTCTTTTTCATCTTTCTATGACGAGGAAGATGACTCGTCATAGGTCATTGATGGTTGTGCTCGGTCCCGTTAGGGGGTCGAGGTAGAAATTGAGCTCAATCCCGTAAGTGAGATGATCTTGCTAGTTGTGCTCGGTCCCGAGGTAGAATTTGAACTCAATCCCGTAAGTGAGATGATCTTGCTTGTTGTGCTCGGTCCCGAGGTAGAATTTGAGCTCAATCCCGTAAGTGAGATGATCTTGCTCGTTGTGCTCGAGCTCAACCCCGTATATGGGATGTCTTGCTTTGTTGGCGTCGAGCTCAACCCCGTATATGGGATGTCTTGCTTTGTAGTTGAGCTCAACCCCGTATATGGGATGTCTTGCTTTGTGTCATTCATTCCCGTGTATGGGTAATAAATGGGGATAGCGCCCTTCTGGGTCACATATCCACGTGTTGTCGAGCTCATCCCTGTATATGGAATGTCTTGCTCATTCGAAGGCCGAGGAGGGTGCCTCATCTTTTAGCCTTGATAGTTGATTTTTGTCTTTGCTAAATTTTGAATTTGAATTTCATTGACTCATTTCCACTAGTTCGTCTACGTCCCTCAGCTCTCCTTATCTTCTAGTCATAGCTGGCCCCCGAGTTCTGGCCGTATGACGAGACTAGGGGCTAAATCTGGGACGGACATAACTGAGTTATTGTTGTTATCTTCATGAATGTCTATGGTATCATCAGAGATCTGGCTCAGAACTGGTTTTGCTGTGTTGTTCAATTGCTTTGACGAGCTGCTAGGTTGCTCGCATGCGTGTAATATGCTGATCATTTTCTCTAGAATTCCTTCTTTGTAGAAACATTATATATACACAAAGGTCATTCCAAAACAATTATGCAGGCTGCTGCTCAAGTTTGCTGTGGATGAGTAATGCCTCCAACTCGAACTTCCCAAGAATTTCTTTTTGTGTGTAGTGGGATTGTAAATGATGTACATCTCATTTAATGATTTGAGTAGTTGCAAACCATTGCAAGATGATACAAATGTCAAAGACCAAACAGGATAGGTAATACCGGAAGAACAGATTCGTTGTAGCTCAGCTTTGTTGGGAGCATGAGCTTGGGGAAATCTGTTACAAGAGACAATCGAAAGCCACAGTTTGGAGACAGTTTTGAAATTTAAAAAATGGATTTTACCGGTAATTGGAGTAAGATCTCATAAGTAGAGACATCCTCGCTGAAGCTCAGCAGCTTATGTCGCTTGGATTTGGATTTATCCAATCTTTGCAGCAGCTCAAGTCGCTTGGATTTATCCATGGTCTCTATGTCGTCGTCTGAAGGTCTCTGATTGGATTGTTGGGTTTTTCCATGGCCGGAGATTGGTAGACGGAATCAAAAGGTAAGATCTCAGTCAAACTTAGCAGCTTAATTCAACATCGATGGCAGTAACAAAAGTATCACTGCCGTAATCTAAATGTTCAGTGGCAGATTTAAAGCTCTCAGTTTCAGCCCCTTCATTGATATCCAAGCAATGTGAAGCAGTAATCAGTGTCTTCATCGATTGTAAGCTGCGATGACGTGATTCACTCGAGGCATAGTTATCACCGATATGAGATGCATCATCTGATGCCACAGAAGTTTCTCTAGAGTAAGTGTTGGGCATGTTGCTGCAAATAACAATGAGCATACAAAAGATATCACATATTGATGACTAATTTGGAGAGAGTACACCTGGATATGGCATCATCCCAGCGGTCGTTAACACCAGCCACAATCTCATTGCTCGACCTCTTTGGCTGCCTGTCATTGTAACATTGCTGGTAACTAGCGAAACATGTTGATACTTTGCCATATTCAGAGACTTGGCGATGACCGGATTGCCTCAGCAGCAGTACATGCATATAATTTCGCAAAGTAAAAGGAAATTTCCATGCTAATTGACAACAGCTATGGCATTGTTAACACTTATATATATATATATATATATATATATATATATATATATATATATATATATATATATATATATATATATATATATATATATATATATATATATGTATGAGTATATATATGCAAATATTATGACACTCATATGTACGAGATTGATTAGCAGAGAATATGTATGAGATTTCCACAATTTTTGTATATGCAATCTCTATTTATCTAGTGCATAACTGCTATGCTAAAATATGGTCTTAAATTGCTCAATGGTAAAGAGTACACCTGGTAACGGAGGGAGTTGTCTGCAACAACAGTTTGTCATTGCATTGTATTTGATTCAACTTCTTGGCTAATTGAGGGATGCTGCAGCGATCAGAAATATTGTTATATACTGGATGATTGCGGAAGAATGACTCTTCTGAGGCAAGTGCATCCTTAATACTGCGCTTGAGCTTGACATCCTGAGCAACAATCAACAAGGCCATAGGCATTATCTAACGTCCTTGATATGTTTTTCCATGAGAAAAACATTGATATTCATCCGTTGGCTACAAACTCCCCGCGGTTTGCAACCCGTGGGTCGCTGCTCGTCTTGCTTCCTGCGATTTAATCAAGGTATAGTACTGTAAAAATAATCAAATCGTAACATGGCCTAGATTTAATCGAGCTTAGTATGTGTGCAATTGAGAGTTTTAAGGGTAGTATTAGAATTCCCCTTTTCTGTTGTTGTTGGACAGAAAATGAAATCGGTCTTGTTTCCCTTGTGCTCTTGTTCGGCGATGAGGCTGAGTTCAGTGGTTATGTCGAACTCGTAGTGGGTGGTTGCCGTAGATAGATTCAGGTCGTAGCTTGAGGGAATCCTGACCAGTTCGTAGTACTCAGTGCCGGTGCTCGGTTGTTGCTGCCCGTTTGGCTGCTTTTGCTGGTGTTGGGGTGTGTTTGAGCTCGGCTTGGTACACATTTGCTTATGAGCTGATTGAGCGTGCTTGTGGGCTTGGTCGGACCTTTCTTCCGGCTGTACAGCTCGTCCATTGTTCCTCGACAAGAAAAGTAAGAACTTAATAGATTTTGTGTCATACCTTTCAACTCTTTTTCATTTAAAGTTGTAAATAAATGATAATGGCATTACTTAATGTAACAATATATGATGAACATAGCTTTTGTAAAACATGTCAAAATTTTCACTTTGGAATTCAAAAGTGAACTTCGCTGGCAACCAAAATAATCAGGGGGTTCTGTATTGTGCATGCGCTTTCCATGGCAATTTCTTTAAATTAATGATGAATAATATTGAGAGATAGCAGAATATTAGGAAGAAGACACCTGGTAATATAAGGGACCTGCTTGTCACTATGAGCAATTTTGTTTGGCCTCTTTTCTCCATTGTCCATAGCTGATTCATTCACGGACGAAGTATTGACCGGATTGTCGAGAGCCCATCGCAGGGCGTTCATTCTCTCTTTGCGGCCGTCGACGGCGAAGTTATAAGCGCTCTCCATAACAACCGGAGGCGGCGGAGAACAGAAAACAGAGACGACAGAGGAAGGAGGAGGGCCGGCTTGTTGCAATTGACGATAATGAATTGAACTACCAATCCAACCAGAGAGGATTTGATTCCAGAAGGAATTGGCGGAACGCCGGAGAGGAGTGACCCGCCAGAGGATAATTCTTTTGAGATTATATCTACACACTCTTCAAAGGATTTTTTTTTTGATTTGTACGATGCGATTATCTGTTTGTGTCGTTCCTCTCTCAAGAACTTTCTTTTAAGGCCATGAAATTGGAAACTAATCTAAGCTAATTAGAGCTGTGAGTGATTTTTGTATTTCTCTCTCTAGAGTTTGGGGGTATTTTTAGATTCTTTGTCATTCGTCCGATCGTTCGCGATGCTCTCGTTCCCGGCAATGGAACCAAACTAATGCAGCAAAAAATGAGCGGTACCGGGGGTACCTGATCAGTCGGGAACGCGACGTTGGATTCCTGGACGAACAACGAACGGATCTGCAAAACAAACACCGTTAGGGCACGGGGAGTTACCCCCGCGCAAACCCTCCGGCGTGAGAATAAGCATCTGTATATGGAGATGATATAAACCGGGAGGGAAGGCGTATTATAGTATTGAGAGGGTGTTTGAATGTACCTTTTGTGTGAGGGATTTGACCCTTATTTATAGCTTCCAAGTTATGAGCCCTCCAAGAATAGGAGTTCATAGTTGACTTGTATTAGGAGAGTGAATCTTCATCTAATTTAGGTTCCTTAGCCCGCTAGGAGTCTGCTCCAAATAAGACTTCTTGAGTGAGAATAAATCCCTATTGAATTAGGATAATTGTTTTCCTTATCTTTAGGGATATTTAATTAGGGGGAAATTATATTCCGTTCAAATTTCATTTTGGTTTATAGGTAAAAATTTGGGTGATAAAAAGATGTTTTTTTCTAAAAGATTAGGAAAACGTTTTTTTAAATTGTGCGGTGGTATTTTTGTGAATATTTGGAACTTGAATTAAAATACACAGTGACATTTTTGTAATTATGAGAACTTATTTTAAAACACACAATAATATTTTTGTAAATAATCAAAACTTATTACATCTTATCGGCGCTTATTAATACTATCATTGACAATCTTTAAAACTATCATTATCACTCTTTAAAATAAACACCGACACTCTTTAATAATACTAACCAACACTCTTTCTTAAAATTCACTCGACTCATTTACATTACCATAGTCACTTTCTTACACACAGAGCCTTTTTTTAAAACACATATTGACACTTTAACATGTGTTAAAAGTGTCAATTTAAATGTATAAATGTTAGTTTAATTGTTTACAGGAAATGTTATGGACACATTTCGATAGATAGGATCCGTCAAATTCTAATTCAAAGCACTAACAAAATCATAACACACATCATATGTGAACCAAATTTGTGACATTTTTTGTAACTTTAGTACTACCCATGTTTAAACATCCCCGTATAAGTGACACTTTATAACATTAGTACATACATTTACTAAGAAAATGCACATTTATTTTTTTGAAAAACTCATTTGACTAAGTTCTAGAAAAAAAGCATTCTCACATGACCTACTTCTAATAAATAAAATATCTCAATATATGTAACTTTTTAATTTTTCACAAGTGTTAAGAAATACTCCCTCGTTCCAATAGAAGCTTCCATTTTACTATTTTGGGTATCCCGTTAAAAGCTTTCATTTTTCTTTTTTGGCAAAGAAATCTTTACTATTGCCTCCACTCATTCTCTCTCCTACATTATTTTAATACTCACAACACTATTATAATTTACTATTCCCTCCACTCATTCTCTCTCCTATTTTCAAATTACACTCACAATATTTTTACTTCCCCCTCATTTTCTTAATTTGCGTGCAATCCAAAAATTGGGCATCTACTATTGGGACGGAGGGAGTATAATTATTACACCAAGTTAATGATTAAACTATCAATATTACCTAATTTATTGCCCATCCTTCTCACCGTAAAACCATTTATTTAAACTGTTCCAATGAAAGGTTAAAATAGAAATTTAAATGTATACGAATTAAAAGCGATTATTATTTTGAATTAAAATTTTTGTCGAAAGCTACAACTATTTTGAATCGAAAATAATACTATCTCCGTCCCATCTCAATTGATCCATTTTTCTTTTTGAGACGTTCTACCTCAATTGATCCATTCCTTAAATGGAAAGTTTTTCATATATTTATACCCTTATTATCTCCGTATATTTACAAAAAAATCATTTATTATACCCTTATAAAAATAATATATTTACAAAAAAATCAATCATTAACTTACTATTCCTCCCACTCATTCTCTCTTCTATTAAATATTTTTAATTTTTACATTCTCTCTCCTATTTCCTATCACACATTTAACTTTTACATTCTCTCTCGTCTAATTTCTACCCACTTTATTCATTTTTCTTAAAAATCGTAAAATAAATCAAGAGACCAATTGAGCAGGGACGGAGGGAGTACAACATATACTACTGAACGTTTACAAATAATGCAACTAAAACAAATTTTGCCTTTTAACTGGCTCAATAATAAATAAACCCTATATAATGTTTAAGGTTCAATCACTCTCCTTATCTTTTAACTAATAAAAGCCCCTTGTTTTTTTTTTTTTTAATTACTTTTTTTTTTTAATGAAAGAAAATAGGAAGATGACAATTAGTGAGACAAAAATGAGAAATTTGTAAGACTTGAAAGCTGTTTATCAGACAGAAGGAAGGAGTGTCATTTATACTATAGATTTGGGACATCTTTAAAAAAAAAAAAAAAAAAAAAAAAAAAAAAAATAACAGTAACCGGGATGAATTTAAGGACATTTGGCAAATGGTCAAATATTGAAGCGGCCGGTCTAATTGTAGTTCACAAAGGATCTGATCGTAGATAAACACCGACAAACCTGTGTGTTCTTTTGTGAAATCATCGAATTGGGCATCAAAGTGCAGAAATGGCGTACCCGGAACCTCCACCGTTCCAGGAATCTTCACGCTGCGATGTCTGCAAATGCAGTTTCAACACCTTCCGGCGCCGGGTACACACACACACACTCTCTTTATCTCTCTCTTCTTGAGATCGATTATCATTAGGCAACTAATTTATACTATTGGATTAAAATAATTATTTTGCGGAATGAATTTCCGATTCCGGAACTATATTATCTCCGATCATCAATTTTCAAGGTCGATCATGGTATAGTTTTTGCATAATTAAACTCCTCGTGTTGTTTTTTTCTGCTTGATATTTCTGAAGTCAAAACTTAATAGTAGATATATTAACTCTGGAGAACCTATTGTACTACTCTTTTCCATACTGTTACACTAAATGAAATGAAATTCGTGCAAATAATGAATAAATTCACATGGAATGGAATGATCTTTGTTGTGTACCAAATGAGGACGTTAGCTCAGGTAGTAAATCTGTGCTGAGTTTAATTTGAGGGAGAGAAGCGAACATCTGCTGCCTCCTTTAATGCTTCACCCTAGTCCTTGATGCTTCACATGAACTTGCCTCTCACGGCACGTCAGGGGAGCGGGTGATTCAGTGGCTCCGTTAGCGACTAGGTTCAGTGTAATTTGGGCCATAGATTTAAACCCTGCCAAATGTCATAAATGCAAGAGTAATTTGACAGATTGGGTAATGTAGAGGCCGGAACAGGTGATAGGCATATCAACAGCTTAGATGAGCACGCGACTCAATGCAATCTTAATTTTTGAAATTCAATTTGTGATGAATACAAATAAAACAACAAACCTTTTTATCTCAATAATCGAGGTAGGCTTCAATTTGTGATGATTATTGTTTAAATTTTTTATCCTAAATTTTTAAAAAGTGGAACATAAAAGTAAGTTCCTTCTGCCCACGCCCCATTCCACGCTCCTGATCCCAGAAGATGTGAAATTCCTCTCACTCCATTTGCCCTACAAAGTGCTAAATGTTGATGACTGTCTAGAGAATGGGTGCATCCTACCCCCCCCCCCCCTCAAAACAGAAATACCAGGCATAAGTTAAGCCCCAAATGACTCTGGACAAGCCTACATCACGAAGTAGAGAACACTTCATTTCCAAGCAACCATGCCACTTAACATCAGATGCTGAAGGATCTCATTATTCCCCAACAAATGATACAAATTTCATGAAATGGCTTTATTGGGTCTACGCCATTGACATCGCTTATTCGTATTCAGTTGGTTAAGCAGTGGAGACCTGGAAAATGTCTTAAGCTTGTAAGGAACCTTGCGTTTCCGAATGAAGCTAGCTCATGGAAAGGCGTGAGAATTTGGGATCTAGTAAGTTAGAATTGTGCTGACAGACTTTGTAATCTTAAGGTTTTAGGTTGAGTTGATATAAGACCTAATATTTACAGTGTAAGTGTAGCATCGTTGGAAGCAAGGAGGTGGGGGCAATTACCTTAGATGGGAAGATTGTCCAAGGTTTTTGACTTTTCTTGCTATCTTTGATTTATTATTTGAAAGGATGGAGAATTAAATGGAGATTTGACTCATAAAGGAAAGAAGGTTGGTTAAAATGGAAGACTGACACCCGATTTCTATTTGATCCCAGCATGGTTTATAGATGAAGGAGAAAATTCTAACACACGACAATTAGGATGTCACTGCTATATAGCTCTGAATGTTGAGCCGTGATACAGTTTCATGTTTATAAGATGAATGTGATTAAAATGCATATGCTACGCTGGATGTGAGTCATACAAGAAATAATCGGTTAAGTAATGAGGTGAGAAAGTATGAGTTACATCCGGTGAAGATACGATGAGGGATAATTGCTTAAGGTGGTTTGGATATGATGGTGACCAAGTGATGCACAAGTTGGAAGGCATGAGAAGTGGAGAAGTGATAAGATGGTGAGCAGATAGGAGAAGGATTAAGAAGACATGGATAAAATTGATTGAAAGCGATATGGGTGTACTTGAAATAAAAGAAAATATGGTGTTAGAGAGGGCTTAGTGGAGGGAAGAGATTCATATGTACGATGGGGTTTGATTGATTTATTTATTTATAGTTTTTTTTTGAATTGTTGTTGTTGTTCTTATTATTATTACTATTTTCTTTCCTAGCGTTTTTGTGTTCCTAATGCTCTTGATTTTTCTTCGCACTTATTTATTTTATAATTTGCTATGCTTTTGAGCTAATGTGCTCGGACTCTTTGGTATACCCCACCGTACTCGCGTCGACAAGACTAAAATATGAGTGTACGACACGGGTACGGTTGCGTAAACCAAAGAGACTGAGCATCACAACTTTTGAGTTTTCTTAGCCTCAAGTTGATTTCTCTCTCTCTCGCTCTCTCTCTCTCTTTTGCTCACTTTCTCTCTCCATCTTATATTTGCAGCATCATTGTCGATGTTGTGGTCGAACCTTATGTGCTGAACATTCGTCAGATCAAATGGTGTGTTCTCTTTCTTTCTCCCTCTCATGTTAAAAAAGGAAGAATACAAATACATGAAAATGACTATATATATGACTATATATAGATATAAGTGTGTGCGCGTGCACTTGTATACATTTTGTATATATACTTATAAATCAATTGGCGATTTTACAAGACTTATCATGTTTTGTTTTATTGTTTTTAGGCTTTACCGCAGTTTGGTATATATTCGAGCGTGAGAGTTTGCTCCAACTGCTATAATGGCACTTCTCGGTAATTTCTTTTATTATGTAATCTTATTCCAGGATTGTTGCTTAAAACTGTAGTGATAGCTTATTGCCGGAAATGGAGTCTTAAAAGTAAGAGTGTGCATTCCAACCATCATTATGGTTGTGTGGGCAATGATTATTATTTGGGGTACCCAGGTGCTTCTAGTTTGGGGTGATTCATGGGTCTTTACTGTATGACATTACTGTTTAGGTGAGTGGTAGGCTATTGCTGTTTCTGAACCGGGCAGTGCTAGCTATTTTCTTCTTCTGTGGGGAGCTTCATGGACTGATATACTTGTTAGAATCTCAATGGTGCACTGGGGAGATTTTAATGTCTATCGTAACCCCTAATGAGATGCTTGGTGGCTTTAGAATTACCATAAAGATATGAATTTCAGATGATTTTATTAGGGAGCCTGATCTTCAAGTAATCCTGTTTCTAATGTGAACTTACTTGGTCAGTTGCGTGTGATTGGAATTACTGTGCTTGTAAGGATAGGTTCCTTGTGGGTAGTGAATGGGGAAGGTGTGTCAGACCATTCTTCCTAGGCGGTTTTTGATTTTTTTCTTATTTCCTTGGAGTCTAGCCCTATTATGTGGGGCCCACTCTTTTGTTTACAGAAAATATATTGCTTTCTCATTCAGGCCTTAAGGATCTGGTAGGGAGAATGTGGGGAGGAGGGTTGGGGTGGCTTTGTGGTGATGCTTGAGCTTCATTATTGAAAGAGCAGCTTAAAAGTTGGAATATAGAGGTGTGTGATATCGTTCTTGTGTAATCAAACTAGTCGATTAACCACCTACATCTTTTTTTCCCCCTTTTTCCCCCTGGCATACTTATACCTTGTCTTCATACTTTTTTAGTCTTAGTTTTGACATGACGAGTACATGACATACGGTTATGAGAATCTTAAGAGTGTAGTCATATGCAGTTCCTAAGCCTAGTAGCTACAGAGGAACTCAATAAAATGATCTTCTTTTGGAGGGGGCGAGATGAAGAAATAAGATTGATGAAGGCGCATTCTAGATGCCCATTAACTGCTTAAGTTTGTGATTCGAACACCAAGAGAACTGCTAAGGGACAAACTTATCCAAGCACAAACAAGGACATAACCCACACCTGCACATACAACGCGATCTAAAAAGAAACATAGTGTCACATGCGCGCACACAGAGATGGCACCCTAGGAATAACGAGTACCCCACACCTAAGCATTGGTGGACACAAGGTATATCACAAGGGTGCACATGCACCCATGTGTTTTTCACAATATACTTCAATTTTTTTTTAAGTTCACCAACTTATGTATTAATACACACACACCCACTTAACACATACCACGTTCGACACATTATTATGACTCCATCCATTCCATTTTTATTGACTACTAGACAAAATTCCGTTGGTTAAAAATTCTCAATAATTATTCTTTTTAAACTTTACATTTTCGTTTTTATTTTTCTTTAATATACTAATTACCAAAATTCAGTGAAAAATGCCAAAATTCAACACTTTTTACTATATACTCCCTCCGTCCCTAATACCTTACCCATTTATCATTAGGAACATGAATTAAGCAATAATGTTATAAAAGTAGGTATTGTGAGTGGGTAGGAGAGAGAGAGAGAGAGAGAGTGGGTTAGAGAATAATAAGTGGATAATTATTTTGTGAATGACAAGTGGGTCCCATTAATAAAAAAGTATTATAAAACTTCCTTTTTAAGAAGTGTGACTTACGAATGGGACGCCCAAAATGGCAAAGTGGGTAAGGTGTTATGGAACGGAGGGAGTATTTAGGGTAAAAATGTCTTTTGATTGCATTGATTTCCTAATTGCCAAAAAAAGGAACAACTAAAATGGAAATGTGGCCAATATAAATAAGACCGAGGGAGTGTTTTTTCTTTGAAACCAGACTGTCTCCGCTCACACCCACTTAACACACTCCCTTCAGCCAAAGCACAATTAAAGAACAAAATGAATGTTTCAGTCTCTCTCCAACTTCAAGTAAAATAATCATCCTCCATCGCATACTCGCATAGTACCTGTTCTCGCCGCCTGGCGACCTCTGTATAAGAAATTTAAGCACCCAGATACATTTGATCCTGGGTCCGCTACTGCACCTAAGCATCCTATATTCTACGGCAACTAAGAAACAGTCTCAGAGACCAAAAATACCCCAAAATAACTAAGAGTCCAGATAAAGCAGAACTAAACACCAACAAAGAGCGAGCGTGAAACTATAATTGACCATCAGCCCAACAAGCTCCAAATATTCTTCCCAGACTTTAGAAGCATATTGTTCACTTGGAAAGTTTACCCAATGTATACATTCCAGTGAGATCTCAATTTTCATCTAAATTTTCTCAGAATCTTTGTTTGTTCACAAATATCCGCTGTCTCATGCTCATTTTTCTTTGCATTGCTGGTTATAGAGTCTCTATGTAGATATTTTATGGATCAAATTGTTGTAGTTCTTAGGGGTGTAGTGTTAATTTCATTGAAACAAAAAAATCATTAAGTAAATTTTGTTTCAAAAAATCATTGCTTCATTCATTTTGTCAAACCATTCTATCAAAGGATTTTTTTCCTTCAAAATATCAAAGGCATCTCTAATAGATTGAGGAGAATAATAATGTAGGTGTTGTCATGCGAGAGTGTTTGTATGTGTTTACAGGACAGAGATTCACATGTTAACACACTTGCCCCACTTTTTTTCACAGTCTGGATATTGAAAAAAATCTTTGGATTAAGATGACGTCAGCCTTGGTTGAGCACATGGATTATGAAATAACAGTTTATTTTACTTAAGAATTCAAAAATCATCTATAGTGAATTTTTTTGAGAGCTCAAGAAGAAATAATGCTAATGTGGGAAGTAGTCTAAATGACTAGGGGACAAAGAGGAGCTATTAATGACTTATATTTTACTCTTACTCGACTTGGCGAGTCTTTGAGAATTCACCTAAAGCTTGGTAGACGGTTGGAATGTGTGACATCTAGTAGAAATCTATCCTCTATTAGTCAAGGAACAACCTGAATGCCCAATGCTTTAGAAGGACTACCTTCACATATATTCTTCTTCCTCTTCTTTACCTGAACTCAGCCTTTGTCCCAATTAATCGGGATCGTCAACCTAACTTTTGTTCTGTTTGATCCGGTCCAATGCAAGGTCCTCAGACAAGTCACACCTCTTGTATATCCTTGTCTATCTATGGATTAATAAAAGGTCTTTTGAAAGACAGTGTTGTTTTTGTATTTGTAAGTTTGGCATATTGAATGGTCTTCTATATTCATGACTGTAGATCTGGGGTACATGGTGCAAAGGCTGCTTTAAATGAAGCAGATCTTGTTACCGATTCCATTTCAAGATTGGACATCGGTGGCTCAGCTTCAGTAAGTTCAACTGAACCGCCTGCTGCTGTAGACGTTCCAGAATGCAAGTGTGGAATGCCTTTATGCATTTGCGAAGCGCCATCAACTGATGAAGTCTTACCTGTGGAGGCAAGTACTAATGAAATTGTCTTTAAAATGTGGTTAAGCAGGCAACAGAAAACTCATGAATGATTTTGATTTGCAGAGGAAAAGTACTTCTACTGTCACAATACAGTCAAACCAGAAACCGAAGAAGGCAGAAACAACACCCAAGAGTAGAGGTTCGACCTCGAACAACAAGTTTAGGTACGTTCTGCAACTAGGTTTCTTATGTTTCCTTCATTTAGTAGTAGATATTTCTTTAATGGTCTTTTAGGTATTCTTAACCTGTATTATTTCAATAAGCCAAAATAATAAAGCCCTCACTCAACTTCAAGCCAATCTCAAAATGTGCTGATTAAACCTTTTTTTTTCTCCAATGTCATCACTGAACTATCCTTGATTTTAAAATTTCATGTCTCCATCCAAAATTTCATTAGAAATGTAACAAACGTAGTCTAGTGACCTTATGTAACTAACTATCATTAGATATGTAACGGTCCGTTAATGGTGTTACAAACCACTCTCTCACCCTCTCATTATCTCTCCTTTCAGTCACAAACCTACAATTCTTTCCAAGTTTCCCTCCTCCAAACAAACATTCCATCCTGTCACCCCAACAATGATCTTACTAAACCTAAGCCTCCTTCTCCGTTAACCATACCAGTCCGTCGATCCCCACTCAAATCTACACCTGCAATCTGACCTCTTCCCCTTCCAGTTCTCACAGTCGCAATATCCCCAATTTTGTACTCCGGCGAAAACTCCATCACTTCCGCCAAGCTTCCATCTCTCCTGCCGGCCTTCATTACAGTCCCGACTAATCCCCAAATCTCCAATCAGCATGTTTGATCTAGTGGGGATGGGGTTTAAGAGGAGGGGAAGGGAAACATGAGGCGAATTCTGAAATAAATTCGAAAACCAACAAATTGTGTGGGGGGCTTGAAGATGAAAGGGTGGTTTGTTGACAGTGTGTAGTATCACCCAATTTGTTCCCTAGATCGAGAAGAGAGGGGAGAAATCGAACATCATCTTCACCCTTCGTCCATGGAGATTACTCCGGCAGCAGCTCAAAGGAAGTAGGTTTGATAGGAAGGTTTTGAGGGGGTGGGTTTAAATTGGAAAGAAGAAAGAATTTTTCAGGAGGTGAAGATTGGTTTATGGGGTGGATTTTGATGGGTGTGTTTGGGTTTGAATTGGGTGGGTTTCAATGGAAAGAAGAAAAAACTTTTTTCTAGAATATGAAATTCTTTAATAGGATTGGGTTGGTTGATTGGATAGGTGTAACAAGGAGAGATAGGTAGGTTCAGGTAGATTGGCAATTTACATTACCACATTAACGGTATTGGTCAGTAGCTATTTCAAAATTCTTCATTATATTTGGGTTCTTAACACCATTGATGAATCATTAGAATTTAATGGATGTTAATCACATGAGGTCAAATGATTAACTTTTGTAACATTTTTAATGGAATTATGGACAGTCATGACATTTGCCAAAAAAAAAAAGGTTCAGTGAGTACATTTGAAATTGGCCTCAAGTTGAGTGAGGACTTTATTATTTTGGCCAATTTCAATATGCTTGTAAATGAGTGTAGCAAAAGAAGAATGCTAAGATCAACCTGCATTAAAACTAGAAAGAAGGAAATTGTAAATGAACATATTCCTGATAAGATAAATGTAATCCCAGTAGGGGATCTAATGTATGAAAGTAGGGTGCTTTAGACTCAACATTGACCATAAGGAAGACAGCTAAGCAGGGTGATAATATGAATATGCTAGAGTCCAGGAAAGGCTGCAATAAAATGGATAAAGATTCTAAAGGAGTGATTTGCTGCTGTTTATTAGAGAAGCTTGCTTTGGAAGATACTGATGGTAAAAAAATGATTACTATGGCGCCCAGTTTGGGATAAAGCTGAGACAAGTTGAGCACTCATCTCTGGAAGTTTTAAGAGTTCCACTTTTAGTATCGATAATATGAACCCTACATTCTGCTCCAAAGGAAGTTCCATGACTCAAAATTTGGCTTTGTGATGCATATAAGCATTATTTAAATCATGATTTAATGGTAATTTGTGGCTTTTAAGTTCTTCAAAATTTGGCTGTGGGGTAAAATATTACTCCATCAATCCTAAAATGAATGTCAATTTTCAAGGAAAGAAAAAAATAAGAAGCTATTTTAACCACTGCACTTAGTATTTCATTTCAAATTAACCTTCTTTTTTTTCCCTCCTAAAAGACTATTGCACTTTTAAACTCACGTTCATTGTATTTTGTGATTTGTTGTCTTAACTCATCAAAAAAAAAAAAATTTATTCTTTTCCAGTTAAACTAATTCAAAGCCAACTAGCTAATTCATGTTACAGGGGTGCAACAAGTGCTCCTGCTATGATCTCACATTTACGTGCTTGATTTTTATGCAATGCTCAGATGAACTGTGACAAACCTTTTGAGATGCATATTAAAAGAAGAAATGGTTCGGTTGCTAAAATTAGTTTGGTGGAAGGGAAAGATAGAGTTTCATTAATCAGCTAGATGATGAAATGGTTAAACTGAAAGTGACTCTGAAAAAACCTTGTTTTTCTTAAGAGAGAAAAGAAGTGTTTTGTTAAATTGAAATGAAATGCAAAGTGTGATTATTAAAAAAAATCTCTCTTTTCCAGTTAAACTAATTTAAAGCCAACTAGCTAATTCATGTTACAAGGTTGCAACAAGTGCTCCTGCTATGATCTCACATTTACGTGCTTGATTTTTATGCAATGCTCAGATGAACTGTGACAAACCTTTTGAGATGTATATTAAAAGAAGAAATGGTTCGGTTGCTAAAATTAGTTTGGTGGAAGGGAATGAAAGAGTTTCATTAATCAGCTAGATGATGAAATGGTTAAACTGAAAGTGACTCTGAAAAAACCATGTTTTTCTTAAGAGAGAAAAGAAGTGTTTCATTAAATTGAAATGAAATGCATAGTGTGATTATTAAAACTAATTTTTTTTTCTCAATGAAATTTATGAAGTTAACTTTTAAGAACTCTTAGTTGCATATATACATAAAGACCCTTAATGATCTCTTAGATCATTGCAGGTGCAAATTAGGACATGATCATTGCTACGATGAATTTAGTAACATAATTATAAAATGAATACTCATGAGTGTCCGACACGGGTATGACAAGGTAAACCAAAGAATCCGAGCATCAGAGTTTAGGACAACTGTTTTCTAAAAGTGGACTCTCATTTTGGGACGAAGGTATTAATGATAACAAAAGAAAAAGAACTATGCGAATATGAAATCATGTCGTTTTGAGCTATACATGTGTGCATTTATATTTACCTGAATTTGATATGACCTTTGGGCCTCAATAATTATTTAGCATGACGATTATTTCTTAAGCTGGTAGCAAGTTAACTATTGTGGAATGTTACGAGCTGCTTTAGTGCAAAAACTCGTCACGGGCCTAGGGACGACGGGAGGTGAAGGTAAGGGGCTGCTAGACTTATCTATATTGCTGGCTTAAAAAGTGGCTAGAAAATAAACATAAAAAAATAGATAATACATGAAACAATAGAAGTAGGAATTTTTTATAAAATCTTACAAAAAACGTGTTTTTCCTTAAGTTTAGAAAAAACGTGTTTTGTTTCCCCCGCTATGCCTGTGTTAGTGTAACAAAGTGCCAGTGTAAACAAATGTCAGTGTTAGTCTAACAAAGTGCCAGTGTAAAAAAAGTGCTGGTGTTAGTGTAACAAAGTGCCAGTGTAAAAAAGTGTCAGTGCATGTATATAAAGTGCCTGTGTAAAAAGTGTCAGTGTTAGTGTAACAAAGTGCCAGTATTAGTGTAACAAAGTGCCAGTGTAAAAAAGTGTCAGTGCATTAAGTGTCAGTGTAAAAAGTGTCGGTGTTAGTGTAACAAAGTGCCAGTGTAAAAAAGTGCCAGTGCATGTATATTAAGTGTCAGTGTATAAAAGTGCCAGTGCATGTATATTAAGTGTCAGTGTATAAAAGTGCCAGTGTTAGTGTAACAAAGTGCCAGTGTAAAAAAGTGTCAGTATTAGTGTTATTAAGTGCTAGTGTAAAACACGTTTTTCCTAAGTTTAGAAAAAAACGCGTTTTTTGTAAGACCAACTCATTTTTTATTGAGAATTCCCCAAACTATTTGAAAGTTTTCTTTCCTTCAAACTTGGATGTCTATTCCTTTATTCATCTAGCCTTTTATATAGGCTCTACAGAATTTGAAAACTTAATAACTACAATTCAGATTGAAAGGCAAATGCAAATCTAAACTGTAAGAGCAGTCAAAAGCCTTGATTGTTGTTTCATTTGCCTGGCTTCTGGCTTTCCATCTCACTTTGACCTTACTGACTTGTGCATGCATCATGGAATCTCATGAGTCAGCCCCTTAATCTTGAGATAAGTTTTCTCCAACCATTGTAGAGCAATGTGGTCCAGAAAAGGATCAAGAAAACGGAAACTCATGTGCATGATAATTTACTCAAGTTCAGGGTGTAACTTATTTAATTCCTTGATTAGTCAAGCTATTTAGATACTCTAGTCTTGTAATAATTTATTACTGGATTAATATGTTGCTGGAGTCTTAATATTAGTTATATTTTATATTTGAGAAGCCATTTTTCAGTAATGCTTGGAAACCTAGGAATCTTATTTAATTATCCAGTATTTTACGAGTCCAAATTATGTTTTAGTTGTCTTAATAAGTTTCTAGTTATTAACCCGAGCTCTTGGGTTTAGGAATCAGTACTAGGCTATAAAGAGCTTGTAATACTTTCAGTTTATTCACAGCTAAATGGTACTCTCTCCGTCCACAATGTTAGTCCCAATTTTCATTTTTTTGTCCCTTAATGTTAGTCTCAATTCTTAAATTGAAGGATTAAAACCAATGAACTTTCAAAACTACCCTATGATAAAATTAGGAAACAACTCACTAGTGACATTTACTCACGAGTAATAAGTGGATGTCATTAAGGATAATATTAGAAATGGAGAAGTGTTCTCAAAACCTTTGAATAGTCAAATGAGACTATCATTATGGGACGGAGGGAGTATGGTTGTGTTTGGTAGCATCAAGCGCTTAATGCTTATTGCTTAATGATTTTCTTTTGTGCAACTACTTCAAACTAAGTGAGGACCCTTGACTTGAATTGTAACAACCATCCCATATTCCTCTTAACGAACAAGCATCAATATTTTCACTTATTGAGTAAGAGCCATCATCATAGACATTTATCATTGTAGACATTTAAGTATCTCTTCATTCATTTGATGAAGAGATACTTAGTTTGAAATAGTTGAACAAAAGAAAACCATTAAGCAACAAGCATTAAGTGTTTAATGATACCAAACACAACCTAAGACTCTTCTCAACAACCAATGCCTTTATTCTATTGAATCAAGTGATTCAATTCCCGTGGTTGTGATGCCTAAGGTTGCCCAGATGTGAAGCCTGGTCTTTCCCTTTCTTTTTCGTACCGTTTTCCCTTGATTTTGCTGTCCACACACTTGTTCTTCATCACTACTCTACCAATTTCTTTTTGAGCAACTGACCCCAGGGTCCTCCAGCCTAAGCATAATGCCTGCCATAAGAGGACAACACGTTTCCAGAATGCCATAAAAAGGTTCCATTCACAAATATACATGTGCCATCATTTATTTACGATATTGGCACCCCACTCAATTAGTTACAATACTGCCACCATACTTATTTACGATATTGTCACCGCCATTCGACTCCATCACCTTTGGCCAAATACCAGAGTAAGAGTCAGAATAAATTACTTTTTGATTGTTCAACTATCATCAACTAACTATAAGACGACTTAAGTTTTCAATAAATACCGTAACTCCAAATAACATTGATATAATAAATAAGTATGATAGCATCTGACTTGAAACTTCGATATCTATGAGAGTTTAATTTGCCTATCTCACACACATTGAGTTCAGAAACACGTTAAAAGCTCCCCTTCCCAAAATATAAAAAATAAAAAATTGATACCACAAACACTTAGCCATAAACCAAATGCATGTTTATCAACGAGATAGTCCAAAAGATTAATGGCAAGATAAATTGAGCAAAAAAATAAAAATAAAAATAAAATCAGAGATCCATTCATACATCATAGACTTATAAACTCTTATACATGAATTTCATGTTTCAATTTTCTACCAATACATCCAAACCAAATACTACTGCTAACTTGTACATTCTCATCACATAAAAAAATCAACAAAACAAAGAATCAAAACCCACTAAAAAAGAGAGTACTACATCACTATAATAACGTGGTTCATGAATTATCTACCCATGTCAATTCTCTCCAAACATAGACCCTGGCTGATTTAGCGGTTTTAGCCTTCAAACTGAGGCTGAACCTTTTCCTTCACCAGTCTTTGTAAGTAGCCATAGATCCAACATTCTTCACTGTCCGAGTCACGATGATTTTTGCATCCTCCAGTCCATGCCTTGGGATGCCAATGCCGGCACCACCGGTTTCTCGACTGGAAGCCCCAACAAAATCAGATCTAGGGCTTTAGTACTATTGGTTGAAGAAGATGGTAGGCCGACGGACAATCGAAGAGATTCATAGTGTGAACGGATGAAGAAGGCGGCCAGAGGTTGGGCAATGCGGGCAGTAGGTCGGTGTGCCGGAAGGGAAGGAGGGGGAGGGGAGAGAACTGGGATTCTTAGAGATAGAAAGATGAGAGATTAAATGACGGGTCATTGGGTCTTATGTTGAAATGGGGGTATTTTTGATATTTTGGACAGTTATAATTCTAAAGAGGGGTTTTAAGGGATTTTGGGTAATATTTTATGGACCCGGCTGGGTGAATTTAAAATGTCTCGCGTTTTTAAGAAATAGAGAGTTGGTGAGGGGCCTTGGGGGAATAACCTCTTTCTTTTTCTGTATTTTGTATCCCATATAGTTTGTGGTGGTTTCTGAACCAATGAGTGCCAGTTTAGTTTTGTGTTCTTATGAAGTTTATCTTTGAATTGCTTTATGCTTTGCTTTGAGAGTTTTACTTTGACTTTGTCAATGTGTTATTGCTTAACTACCAAAATTTCTTTTTTAATTATGTTTGGCTAAAATGTTGCAGTTCAGTCTTTAATCAAGGCCCAGTGCCCAACAGTGTCATGGAAAAATCATCTAGCAATTATGAAGTAAATGGAGAGGTATGGAACTTGTTATTACTATTCAGGATAGTTGCTGTAGCTTCAGTGAAACTTGTATAAGCATGCATGTCATTTTTATGTTGACCACCTAGCTTCTAACTACTAACGAGAAGACATCATGTCAGGGTCACAGAATTCGCCCAGAACGGCGTCGAATTCCGAATTCCTTCGATCGAATCGAATCGCAATTCGATTCCGAATCAAAACGCCGAAATTCGCGTCTGAATTCGCTCACAAAAGTTATGAAATTCAATTTTCGATGTTATTCCAAATTTGAAAAAAAAAAAAAAAACCAGATTCGCTTGAATGAGATCTGTTTGTTTTGCAGATCGAAATTCATTGAAGATCAATTTTTTTTCATTCTACCCACTAAAATGAATGTGTTGAGCAGATAACAAAGGAGGAGGAAGAAAAAAAAACCTGAAATTAGAAAACTCAATTGAAATTAGAAAACTCAATTTCGGCTGAAATGGAATGGCGTCGTCGAACAAGGTGGAGGTCGGAATTGAGGCGTGGACGAAGCGACAGAGCGGATCCCCTTGAATTTCTCTCAGGGACACCAAATTAGAAGAAAGAAGAAGAAGAAAGGTTTCAGATCTCGAGTTGCAGTCGGCGTTGGGAAGGGTTGAAGCGTTTTATTGGGTTTGGGACCTTTGGGTTTGAAGTCAAATGTGGAGTACAGCTGTGTGCCTGTGTACGTATTGGAAACTAGCTTGAAAAATTGAAAAATGCACAATTTTTGTTTAATTGCAAGCTACAAGTTGAATTAATTCTTTGGCTTTATAATTAATAACATATACAATACTGATTAATTAGTATTTATAACTAGTGACTGATTTCCCTAGAAAAATTACTTTCCCTAAAAATTACTGGACCTCAAAAAATATTAATTGAGAACTTATGGTATAGGAAGGAAAATGAGATGAATAAGGAAAGAAAACCAGTAAATATATAAATATAGATTGAATATTTTTATTTTTGGATAAAATTTTATTATTGATACGTAAAATGCATTATTAAGACTTGGAATCCACTGAACTCAAATCAAAGTTAACCTTACTAATACATGAAGCGAATTATGAATCGACTTCTTAACGAAAATACCTAAGCGAATCGCATTCACTCGGGGGTAGCGAATTCCGTATGCGAATTCGTGTCGCGAATCGGACCGCGTGCCGAATTATGTGACGCTGCATCATGTACAACCCTTTTTTGACAACACAATGCCGGATACTGTGCTGGCCATCTTTTTCTTGGCAAATAATACTCCCTCCGTCCCATAATGATAGTCTCCTTTGACTATTAAAACATTTTAACACCTATTTTCATTTCCATCCCTAACCTCAATGATGTTTGCTTATTACTTCATTACTCCCTCTTCTTCCATGTTTGACTCTCATCCTCTCCTCTTTCCCTCATCTTCCTTGGTTGGCAATTTTGAAAGTTCAATGATTTAACTTGACAATTTTGGAAATGAGATTATCTTTTTGGGACAAACAAAAATGGCAAAAGGGAACATCTTTATGGACGGAAGGAGTAATTGGTTAGCTGCATTCATTGACCTTTTGCTAGGGGTTAAGGGAGGCGATAAAGAACAGTGACACCTCTGCAGTCCGGAAGCTTCTGAGTGAGGTAAGGAAATTATTTATCCCTTTAAGGCGATAGTGCTGTTCCAATATTGATACATATTTGCAACTGGTAGGGAGTTGATGCAAACTACACTGATAAACAAGGTTCATCTCTGTTACACCTGGTACTCTCTCTTACCCTAGTTGACTGGATTATTTGGATGCAGGTCGTAGTATTTATTCAAACTGATCTCTCTCTCTCTCTCTCTCTCTCTCTCTCTCTCTCTCTCTCTTTCTCTCTGTGTGTGTGTGTGTGTGTGTGGGATTTGTTGGATGTAGGCGGCAGTATTCAATCAAACTGACATTTGTTTCACATTGATGGATTATGGAGCAAGCCTCAACTGCAAGAATTTACAGGGTAATGGATTTCGAGCATAATCTAACTGCTAAGGCGTTTTTTTGGTTTCAATTTCGGGTAGATAATCTTGATGGGAAATGTGATAAGCAAAATGCAATGGCGCATCTAAGACTACTTATATGGGTGCAAGTGCACCCACTTTATCGAATTGGTTGTGTAGTTTGGCGGGTAAAATGTTAGGCTTTTGACCTTGTTGTGGGTTTGAGTCCCACGACAAGCTTTTTTATTACTTTTTTTTTTTCACAACTTACATCTTGAAGATTTTTAGTGTAATTCTTGAAGCTTTATAGTGTAACTTGTACACCCACTTAAAAAATGTTAGGGGTCCACCACTGGCTAAATGAGAAATATCATAAACAGAAGTTTTTCCGCTTTGTTTGAATACTTGATATGGGATTGACAGAAACTGAATTAGTGCGTTTCCAGTAACTATATTGGAACCGTCTCTCTTGTGATCAAATTGTGGTGATTTTTTATGCTCTGATGATTACCTCTTCTGCAGGGGAAACACCATTTGATTGTGCCCCCGCAACGTTGCAATTCAAGATGAAAAAGAAAATGGAAGAAGGTAAAAGCTGAATCCGCAGGTCACAGAACAGTTTGGTATCTTCAGACATGCCACTAAGACATGGGAAGTTACGGCTTTCTTAAATTGATGGTGATAATGATAAATCATTTGAAAATGCTTGTTTTAGCACACTATAATATGGCAAATGGGCATTACCAGATTCTTATGTGTTGAAAATTTGTGTATCTTTTGTGTTTTTTGGTTAAACATTGGCAGAAAAAAGATTGTACAAACATAACTTGTAGTTGGCTGCTCCCTCTGATTCAAAACGATCAGCCGTTTTATTTAGAAAATTGTCTCAATGTTGAGGACGATACTAAATTTACTGTAATAAATTCTCTTTTTGTCGCGTAAAGATGATATTACTTTGACTTTGTTGGTCAACTTGATTGAATATTGAATGTTGTCAAGAATTTGTAAGTTAATCTTTTCGAATTTCAAATATTGCTATAATGCAACATTAATAATAGGGTCATTTGCAATTTTGTTACCTTACGTTTGTACACATTTATAAAATGGTTCTAAACATTTGTATTTTCTGTAATTTAATTTTCAATTTTAATATTTTGTTGTAGAAACGGCGGAATAGCCACCCACGTGACATTGTAAAGACCGTTGACATTGTAAAGACCGTTTCTTGCTGGGTTTAATCTGGTGATGGCTAAACGGGTTGGCCCGATTCGTACGGACCAACCCGCGGGCGGGACGGATTGAAGCCCGTGAGCCCGTGTGATGAAACGGGCCTAAACCCGGTCTGGCCCGTTCAATTTCGGATGTCCAAGCCCGCCCGTTTGGCCCGGATCTGAAGATCCACGAACCAAATGAGTTTTCCTATATTTTTTAATTTAAAAAAAAATCAGAAAAAATATGAAAAAAATAAAGCCAAAAACTTGTAAAAAACGCGTTTTTTTGATCCTTAACAAAAAACGTGTTTTTCATTCTCTCTCTAAACTAACGGACTCTCTCTCTCTCTCTCTCTAAACACAAAGAAGACTTCACCACCACCGGTTAACACTCCGGATCTCTTCCACCTCTCTCCCGGCGATGACCAATGAATTTTGGGAAGTTCAAAACTAAGGTGGCTATTGACAGTTGTGCGTCTTTTTCTGATTCTGCCCCGCTTCAATTGAGTATTTTAAATGTGCCCGTTCCAGTGTTAACTAATACCAGTGTTTGTTTTTTTGAGTGCCAGTTCATGTATTTTGGAGTGTCAGTGCTTGTGTTTTGGTGGGGGATTTGATATGCCAGTTCTAGTGTAAACTAATGCCAGTGTACGTAATTTTGAATGCCAGTACATGTTTTTTGGAATGTCAGTCCATGTTTTTTTGAGAGCCAGCAAAAATGATTATCAGTGTTTTTGAGTGCTAGTGTATGTGTATTTGAGTGCCAGTGTACGTGATTTTGAATGCCAGTCCATGTTTTTTTGAATGTCAGTGCTTGTGTTTTTGAGAGCGAGCAAAAATATTAGTGTAACAAAGTGCCAGTGTTAGTGTAAAAGAGTGCCAGTGTGAAGAGTGCCAGTTCATGTATATAAAAGTGCCCGTGTAAAAGTGTCGCACCGTTTAACAAAGTGCCGCTGTCGGTTACACTCGGCACTTTGTTAAATTGGTACTGACACTTTTTTCACTGGCATTTTGTGACACATGCACTGGCACTTTATCACACTGACAGTTTGTTAAACAGGCACTGGCATAAACGGAGAAACCCAAAACACGTTTTTCCTAAGTGACAGGAAAAACGCGTTTTTCATAAGACCAACTCAAAAATAAAAATTAAATTAGTATTTAATAAGCTATTTTTTAAAATATAAATCACTTAAACATAAGAAAATTAGTTGTTTTATATATAAAAAAAATAGAAAAAAACTAAACAAATGAAAGTATATAAAAGAAAAGAGGGACGGACTATCCATTATTTTTATTTTATTTTTAAATTTTTTTGTTGACTAGGAAATAATATTTTAGACTTTTTTTATTACTGATATTTTTTACAAATAGGTATATAAAAAAGATAAAAAAAAAAAAAAACTAAACAAATGAAAGTTTATAAAATAAAAGAGGGATGAACTACCCTTTATTTATTTTTACTTTTTAATATTTTTTATTGACTAGGAAATAATACTTTAGACTTTTTTTATTAATGATTTTTTTTTACAAATAGGTATATAAAAAAAGATAGAAAAAAACTAAACAATTTAAATTATATAAAAGAAAAGAGGGACAGACTATCCTTTATTTATTTTTATTTTTTATTAATTTTTTATTGACTAGAAAATAATATTTTAGACTTTTTTTATTACTGATATTTTTTACAAAAAGGTATATAAAAAAAAGATAGAAACAAACTTAACAATTAAAAGTATATAAAAGAAAAGACAGACGGACTATCCTTTATTTATTTTTATATTTTATTAATTTTTTATTGACTAGAAAATAATAATTTAGACTTTTTTTATTACTGATTTTTTTTACAAAAAGGTATATAAAAAAAAGATAGAAAAAACTAAACAATTTAAAGTATATAAAAGAAAAGAGGGACGAACTATCCTTTACTCCCTCTTTCCCAACATTTTATAGACTTTTAGTTTTTCACGGGAATTAAGGAGGAATTATTATATTGAAAGTGTTGTGAGTGTGAAAATAAAATAGGAGAGAGAATGAGTGGAGAGAATAGTAAATTATAATGGTGATGTGAGTATTAAAATAATATAGGAGAAAGAATGAGTGGAGGGAATAGTAAAGATTCCTTTCCATTTTGAGAAAGTATATATTATTGTGGGACGCCCAAAATGGAAAGTTTATATATTATTGTGGGACGGAGGGAGTATTTATTTTAATTTTTTAATTAATTTTTTATTGACTAGGAAATAATATTTTAGACTTTTTTTTATTATTGATATTTTAACAAATAGGTATATAAAAAAAGATTAAAAAAATAACTAAACAAATGAAAGTATATAAAAGAAAATGAGGTAATAATGAAATCAATTTAATAATAGAAAGAGAGTTTGACCAAAATAACCCTCACATAAAGAAAAACGACCTTTAAGGACCAATATTTTGAAAACCCCCCTAAACACCCCTGGACCAAATTGCCCTCGACATCGCCGTTCATATTCAACCATATTTCGACGCAATTTCAAATTTTCACTGTTGTCGTCTCAAATTTTCTCAAATTTCCTCCCCATTGTCGTCTCACCGACCACGATTATTGATCAATTTCCTCTCTCCCTCAACGAGTTTCTTCATTTTCGTCTTCAAAACCAAAGGTAATCTTCAACATTTTTTCGATTTCGAAGATTATTTTTTAGATTTCGAAGTTTATTTCACTTGTTTTTGTCGAGTTCACTGTTTTGTTGTCGATTTTGACATTAATTTCACTGTTTTGTTTTCGATTTCGAAGTTTATGATTTCTCAAATAACCTAATTAGGAAAAATGTGAACTAGGATTAATGGTTGAATTTCACAGTTGTTGGGTTTTGTTTTACAATTATATATATGAATTTGAAATCATTTGAGTTTTTGACATTTATCAGTTATTGATGACTTATTGTGTACAATAATTGTGAGGTCAATTTCTCAGTTATGATTTGGATGTCACTTTCTCAGTTATTGTGCACAACTGTGAGGTCTATTTCACAAATTTTATGTCATTCCTTCATAGAACAATAACTGTAAGGTCTACTTTCACATTTGTTTGGTTTTGAGGGAAAATAAGAGTGAAATGTTTTTCACACTTCTAAAACTGTGAGGTCAGTTTCACAGTTATATATGAATGTGAAATGGTTTGGGTTTTGACATTTTCTAAACTGATAACTATGAGGTTAACTTCACAGTTGTTTTGCTACTTATTATGTGTGGTTTACCTGTGATTTATCTGTTATTCATGAATGTTTGTGCTTAACTGTGAGGTCAATTTCTCAGTTATGGTTGGTGAAGTCAATTTCACAGTTATTGTTCACAACTGTGAGGTCTATTACACAGTTTTTATGTTATTCCTTCATAGAACAAAAACTGTGAGGTCTACTTTCACATTTGTTTGGTTTTGAGGGAAAATAAGTGTGAAATGTTTTTCACACTTGTAAAACTGTGAGGTCAGTTTCACAGTTATATATGAATGTGAAATGGTTTGGGTTTTGACATTTTCTAAACTGAGAACTGTGAGGTTAACTTCACAGTTGTTTAGCTACTTATTATGTGGTTTACCTATGATCTGTTATTCATGAATGTTTGTGCACAACAGTGAGGTCAATTTCTCAGTTATGGTTGTTGAAGTCAATTTCTCAGTTATTGTGCATAACTGTGAGGTCTATTTCACTTTTTTATGTCATTCCTTCATAGAACAACAACTGTGAGGTCTATTACACAGTTGTTTGGTTTTGAGGGAAAATAAGTGTGAAATGTTTTTCACACTTCTAAAATGTGAGGTCAGTTTCACATTTATATATAAATGTGAAATGGTTTGGGTTTTGACATTTTCTAAACTGAGAACTGTGAGGTTAACTTCACAGTTGTTTTGCTACTTATTATGTGTGGTTTACTCGTGATTTATCTGCTGTCGATGAATGTTTGTGCTTAACTGTGAGGTCAATTTCTCAGTTATGGTTGTTGAAGTCAATTTCTCAGTTATTGTGCACAACTGTGAGGTCTATTTCACTTTTTTATGCCATTCCTTCATAGAACAACTGTAAGGTCTATTACACAGTTGTTTGGTTTTGAGGGAAAATAAGTGTGAAATGTTTTTCACACTTCTAAAACTGTGAGGTCAGTTTCACAGTTATATATGAATGTGAAATGGTTTGGGATTTGACATTTTCTAAACTGAGAACTGTGAGGTTTTCACAGTTGTTTTGGTTCAATGTATGAGAATGGGTCTAGTTTGGTAATGAACAGAACCGCAACTGCATGCACACAAGGGGAACCTTCATGCTGCCACTTTCCACATGAACATGTGCATTCTTCGACGTTGACAACCATTGGTGGAACGGAATGCACTTCAAACACATTGTTTGAAGAAGAGTATACCACCCATGACCTACCAATTTTTTTAAGTTCTTCATACTTCTTCTGCATAAGAGGACACAATGTTGAATTCCACTTTGATGAGTCTTCTCTCCGTTTTGACATTTGACACATCAACTTCAATCTAGTAGAATCAATTAACTCCATAATAGGCAATGAACGGGCAACTTTAAACTGAGCATTAAATGATTCTCGCAAAGATTGGATGACATCTCCCCATATCGACTACCATTAAAGAATGCATTAGCATAATTTTCAACGGTAGGTTATCCAAAAACTCTTTAACAACCGTCCCCCTTCCTTTCATTTCATTCGTAAAATTATTGAAAAGTTCTTCCGTCGGGGCTTCGCGCAAGACCGACCGAGTTTATAGGTCATCCTATTCTTAAAGCTAATATGACACCTCTCATCTTATCCTTCAAATTATGTTTCAAATGAACAATGCAAAATGAATGAAAACATTCGTGCAACACGTCTTTCATCAAGCTTGAATAATGCCTTGATGGCGATCAGACACAAATGTCACTTGCCTATAATCTATGAGAGGTTTAAGTTGCTCCAAAAACCATATCCAATTTGCAGTATCTTCACCACCAACAATAGCAAAAGCAATGTTAAAAAGCCCTGGATAAGAAAAAACGACAGTAAGAAAAATTCAAGAAACAACTGTGAAATACACTATACTGTTTATGTACAGAATAATACATACCAGAGTTGCCATCTTTAGCCGTTGCAGCAAGTAAAGTCCCCTTGTATTTTCCATGTAAAAATGTACCATCAACAAATAGCAACGGACGACAAAACCGGAAACCTCTTATACATGCCCCAAATGAAACAAAACACCTTTTAAAGTGACCTACTTTATCAGATTCAAGCACAAACTGATTACTCGCATCCAACTCCTTCATCTTCTTAAAGTAACCTCTCAAATTATCATAAGATAACGATTCTTCACCGTAAACTACTGCCCTTGCTTTCTCAATAGCTCTCCACCCAACTTTGTATGTTACATCAAGTCCATAACTAGTCTTAAGAACCCTAAGAATTTGAGCTGTACCAATCGAAGGCGTAGAACGAACAACATCAACTATGGATTTAGCAATAACATCAGAAGTAACCCTACTACCCTTTTCACTCCTATGCACATCACCGCATGTATGAATTGAAGTATATATTTTTATGTAAACAAATCCATTTGACTTCTCAACAGAAGCATGGATCCTCCTAGGACAGCCTACATCAGATTTATGCTTGCACTGTGCAGTAACACGTTTTTTTTTTGTCATTTTTAATGTACTCAAAACTAAATCCAACCTCACAGGCATACTTACATAATCTGATACAAAACTCAGTAATTCCTCCTTCAAATACTTGTCCAATACCTGTTAATTTCTTAGCCCACTTTGTAGTTAACAATTCTTTTTCTCCATGATGGAAAAAGTTCACAGTCATTTCAAGTGCAAGCCTATTAGAACTACTATGCTCTAGTTCATTAGATATTGAACCACCACAACGCACAGTAGATGTAGATGATTCATAGGCACAAATAGCTTGATTTTCTTTAACATGAACAACAACAAGTTTTGCACCACTATAACCTAACATGATGCACATATTCAAGAAATCCTCTTCATTCGCCGATAAGCAACTTGAATTATCAGGTAAAACATATAACAATGATATAGAATCCTTATTCAATGAAGGCCACCTTGAACAAACAAACTCAACAACTGATAAATAAGAAGAAAACTGAGCAAATCTTGCTATTGCATTCAATTCACCATACTTAAATGAAAGCATCACCAGAGTATCCATACAGCTGAATAGAAGAAACATGAAAAATATTACAATTGAGAAATTCACTTAACAATATTGATTATCATAAAACAATTACAAAAGCATAAACATACAATGTATTACAGAAAATTCAAAGCTATAACAGATTTCGTTCACAAAAAATGAGCAAATCAACAATATCAAATCTGAATATGACATACCTTTGTAGAGATAAAATTTCCACCAATTGAAATCTGAGATGGGCAAATCTATATCAATCAATTGAAGAATCAACCAAGAAATTGAATATGATTCCACTTCGAATTGAGATCGAGGGAAACGAATTGTGATCGAGAGAAGACAGAAATCTTCTCTCGAATTGAAATCTAGAGAAGAAAAGGAGAATGGCGCGATGGATTTCGCTTTGGCGCAGATGCGATGCGAGGGATTCCGTTTCCTTTTGGGATTGTAAAACCTCAAATTTATACGTATATATACTAGGGGCCTTTTTGGTATTAAAAATATTTTAAATAGAGCTAAGGGGTGTATTGGTAAAATGTATTTCAACCAATGGACCCTAAGGTAGATTATGAAATGTGGTGTTTTTTCTATAAATTCCACCTTACTATAGGAGCTTATTGGTATAAATTCCTAATAGAAACTCTATGAATATTTATTTCATAATTTTTTTGGGGAAAATTTTCATTGTCTTCAAATGATACAATTTAAAATTACATAGTCTTAAAATAAAAAGTCTTCAAATCTTCGAATGAGTCTTCAAATCTTCAAAGTAATTATGATCTTCAAATTTAATAAAGTCTTCAAATTTAACAAAGTCTTGAAAATAAATGAGTTTTCAAATATTCAAACTAATTATGGTCTTCAAATCTTCAAAATCTTCAAAAAGCTTTATGTCTTCAATATTGTTATTGCTTCAAAGTCTTTGAATTTTTTGAATTTTTCTTATTCTTCTTCTAGTATCCTTCTCGCAAAAATTCCTCGTTGAGATTGTCTTCTTGGAGGTCGCTCGCTAGTGTAGACACCCCGATCTCGCACCCCTCGGTAAATCTTTTCATTGGTATAAACCCTTGTAATTGACCTAAAAGGTTCGATTTAGTCATGCGGGAAGTGCGTACGCCTTATCGGTGCATGATATGGAAAAACGGAGTCCGAATTCTTAATCAGGACGAAAAATCGAGTTAACAGACATATTTACATAAATATGGACCTTGGGACCCCGAACCGAGGCCCGGATCGTCAAAACAGTCCTTTACCAACCATTTTGTTCATTAAAAATCATATTATGACATTCCATGCTCATTAACGAATTTCAGATATACCATATCGACCGCAAAATTATTTCAAGCAATTTTTATGTTGAGCTTGCGGACAATCGGGATCCCGAAGTGCGCGCACCGAAGCAGTTACGAGACCAACAGCGGAAGATTACAAATGCACAAAGAAGGACCTGCCTTGGACCGGTCCATAGCCAATCATCCAAAAAATAATCAAACAAGTCTTCCCTTGGATGACCCCTATGACTTGTTGGTGTGATAGGACACCATAGGCCACCCCCTCCTTCCTATCTCCATCATTACCTTCTTCCTCCTTATCCTCCAATCCTACAAGTCTAAGATTGACCTCAAAAAGAAGCAAAAGGACATCTCATTACTCCCTCCAGGATCGCTCGGGAGCAGAGCCGACATGCTTTGGAGGATGCTAGATGGGGGGAGGTTATCTCTCGGGAACAGAGTCGACAGGCTTTAGAGGATGCTAGATGGGGGGAGGTGCAGGATCGTTTTGAGGGGTTGGAAGATGAAACTGCCATTTTGGGAGCCCGATATACGCAGCTGGAGGCTTGGGCGATGCAGACAGAGCCCCGGAGTTATGAGCCAGTTTCAGAGGATTATTTGACTATGATGCATTCGAGAGCCACTGCTCGTGCACAGAGGCGTTCTTCCCCTCAGACCTACTATCAGGGACAAACCTCCGGCTCTCATCAGTGATGTTATTATTTATGTTTCATGTTTTAATCAAACTTGTTATTTTGTATGGTTGAATATTAATATTGTTAATTGTAATATGTATTTGTTTAGATCTTATTTGCTTACTATTACTAAGACAATGTTATTACTTATGTTTCATATTTCAATCAAACTTGTTATTTTGTATGGTTGAATTGAATATTAATATTGTTAATTGTATTATGTATTTGTTCTGCTTCTTTTGATCAAACTCTTATTTCCTACAGGATCTTGTTGCAGCAGCTCTTTCTTGTACTTTCCACCTCTGTCATCTGGTTCTCTAGGTACTCCTTTGATGTCTGTAGAAATTTGAATATATTAAATGAATATCCAATTTTTACTTTGGGATGTCCCCGCCCCGCTTCCCCACCAATTTGGTACCCGCGGGATCCCCAGCCCCCCCCCCGTACTATTTTATACTTTTTCTGTATCAAGCAAGGCTTGCCCTATAGTGTTGTTGTTGTTGTTGTTCCTTGTTGTTGTTGTTGTTGTTGTTGTTGTTCCCCCTGCCCCGCTTCCCCATCGATTTGGTACCCACGAAGCATGTTCCTTCTTGTTGTTGTTGTATTTGTGATTAGCCTGCTGGTGGAGGAGATGGTGATGAAGAGGATGAGGATTGAGTATTCTCACCCCTAGCTTTCTTTTACATATTATTTCGTCTTGGATTTCTTGCTATGCACTTGATAGTTTTGCTAGACTGGTTTATTCACCTTTTGCCTTGTATGTGGATTTCAAATTATGCTTGTTTGGTCTTAATATGATTTGGATCAAGTCAGTTGTGCCTTGTTAATTCTCGAGTTATACTTTTGTTATGGTGCACTTTTAGATGCAGTGGTCTTAATTTGCCATATTTAATGATATGAAAACTTGTTTTCTAGATTGAGTAATTTACTTGGCAAAATTTGAGCCACTTCATTAGTGTTTTTGTGTTGGATCTCGGGCTTTTAATTGATTTATGAGCATCTTCAATGTTTGTAACACCTGTTGAAGGCGTTCCTTGTTTCTTGTTATTTAGTTAAGAAAAATGGAAAATGCCAAATATATTTCAATTAAGAAAAACTCCATAATGTTGAACAATCAAGAAGAAAAATAAAATCTATTTGAAGCAGATCTCGGGTGATTGATTTCCTATCCAACTAAGCATATTTCCAACTGATGGTATTTTAATGGTTGTGTTTAAGATAATGACTACTCATAGTTGCTGCTGTTGTTATTATTGTTGCTGCTGTTGTCGTCGTATACATAAAAAAAATGAAATGATATTTCTGTTTATATGTTTCTGGTACGACAATGATCAGTATAAACTAGATTATGTTGGAAATGGGTAACGAAAGTTAAGTTTGACTTAACGTTGACCTAACTTCCTAACGGAATTCGTTAAATAGTTAACGAAAGCAAGTTACAAAATGTATTCTACATTTAAGTGTAGATTATGAAACTCATTTATTGTCTCAAAACCATTTCCGGGTGAATGAGAAATTAATGACAAAGCTTTGTAACTTAACGAGAGTTGGTTAAAAGGGTCAATTAGATCGTTTGGATTTAATTGGATTTAAACAGTGTTTTTGGCTAATGAGATTTTGCTCCTAGCTGATCAGAACGAGTGGGGAATCTGAGCACGAGTCGTGAGCACGAATGGACCTTAATGGCCATTTGCTCAAAACTGATCAGAACGAGTGGAATGCCTGAGAACGAGTCGTGCCCTTCACTGATGTTCGAAAAATCATGTCTTTTCAAGGGAAAAGACACAAAACCTTTTGACTCTCCTTATATACTTCCCCTCCGAATTTCAATTTATATATACAGTATTTTGAGCCTTCCTACCCTCTAGTAAGACTTGGATACATGGAATCACAGCGATTTATTGTGTCGCAATTATCCAATTCATTGTCATATTGTTGTATTAAATCCTTCAAAGTCCAAAGTTGCAAACATTGTGTTGTTCGCTAGAGTGTTTGATTTGGAGTGCTCCTATCATATACTTAAAAGTCGTTTCATCTTACTAGAAGATTGCCATAGAAATCGTAAGCACCTGTGCGGGGCAATAACTTCTTACGGAGATTGTATTTAATACAAGACTCGACTTGTTTCATAGTTTTCCAATCTCCTTTACATTTTCTGTCAAGTTTTCAGTTAAGTTCTTGAGAAGCCCTACCATAAAGTCCAACAATCGTAAGAAGTTATTTTACGCTTCTTCAAGACCTTCAAGAGATGGCAACTGAGAAGGACACCACCGCATCCAGTCAAGGCAATGTAACGCCTCCTTCTCAAGGTGACGCAACGTTCAACAATGTTGCACCCGCTACTACACCGTCTCACTCGGTTCATGGTAAGAAACCTCCTTCACGTACAACCTCAAGGGTTGCACCTCATAATGCTCTCCCTCCGTCTCATGTGTTCGTGCATGCGGAAAGACCGGGTATTCTTACCATGATGGACTTTAAGAGGTGGCAACAGAAAATGTTGGTCTATTTGACAACATTAAAATTGGTGCAATTTCTTTGGGAATATCCACCATTTATATCCGAAGGGGATGAACCCCAAGCAAAGAATGACTTGGATACATGGAATCACAGCGATTTATTGTGTCGCAATTATATTCTTAATGGCTTGGATTATGCACAATACAAGGTGTGTTGTGGCATAAAGACCGCAAGAGAACTTTGGGAATTTCTCGAGATGCACTATTCCATGTGTATAGTGACAAAAAGACGGAAAGTGAACTTGGCGGAAGCAAGTACCGGAAACAAGAGAAAGAACACCGGGAAAGTAAAGAGGGGAACTACAACCGCCAAGAAGTTCAAAGGTAGTTGTTTTAATTGTGGCAAACCCGGGCATGTGGCTAGGGAATGTCGACATCCTAGAATCAACAACCAAGATGGAAACCCTCTTCAAGCCAATGTGATTGAAGATCGATATGTTCCATTGGACTTTGATCGACTTAGCCTAGGGACATAAGATTGCATTGACCAAATGTGGTAATTATATTAGAAAAGGGTACCTTGATGAAGGACTCTTTAATCTGAATGTAATGAATAAATTATCCGCCTAAGAGCGAAGAATAAAATATCAATTTTTTTTCCTACTTGGCTTGTGTTATGACTTGTTCATTTAGGACTTGTAAATTTAAATTCACTCTGTCGACTAGTTAATTTAAAATTACTACCTAAGATGAAGTTTGATTCGCAAACCAAATGTGATTTCTTTTGTGGAAATCAGTCCTTCATTACTTCTATTGATATTTGCACTCGATAATGCAAAGTACATCTTTTGAAATAGTAAAGATGAAACCTTAAGAGGTTTAAGTAATAAAGGATGAGTTAGTGATTCATCTTAATTGTGGAGAGTATGTAGTATTGTTTTGAAAAATAATTATTGGGACGCTAATACTTATTTATCAAACAAATGCTACTTACACACTCAAAGGAAGAATAGAACTTGTAAGGAGAGATTGAACTCCTTATTGATAAGTTCCGTCTTACTTGACAAATGTGGGAATACCTAGTATAGGTAGAAATATCTAAACCTAAAGAGGTTAAGACAAGACCCAAAACCATGGATTACGTTTCCATTGGATATACAAACAATTAGTATTGCATATAGATTTATGAAGAACAAATCTATATGCAAATGACTTAAGACATTGTATATAACATGGAGCATATGCTAGTTATTACAATTAAATGACCCCACATAAAATATTAAATATGAATTAAGATATTCATAAAATATTTGAAAGATATGGGGTATACCTAAAATGTGGGGGTATTCGGCTAAAGTAGTCATACTTAAGCAAGACACGTTATATTCTTTAAGAATATACTTCCTTGAAATGATAGGAAATGTATAAATTTTAATAAGAAAATTTATAGAAACTGTAAGTGGTTTTCTTAATAAGAAGAAGAAACAAGATACAGTTGAAGGACAAATTCATCCTACTCTATTAGGAAGATGGTTGATCTTCCTTATGCGAACTGTTGGGTTGCAAACACTAGATGTACCAAGGATGAAACCTTTAAATGTTAGACTCTTAAAAACAATAAGAAGAATTTTCAAGAGGTCTAGTCTAAAGAGTGAAAAGTACTTTTCTTGATAAAAGGATCTTGAAAGGTAGTCTCTACAGACAATAGAATCAAGGAATGCAGTATTCTTTGAAAAATATCTTTCCTGCTAAGGACAGGAAATAAGGTAAATTCTTAAAAGAGAACATATGAATCTACAAACGGTCCATCTCAAGTAGAAGATGAAGGACCTAGACGTAGTAAAAGGGCAAGAGTGGAAAAGTCTTTTGGTCCTGATTTTCTATCATTTATGTTGGAAAACGAACCACCAACTGTTATGGAAAGCGTTATCTGGTCCGGATAGTTCATTCTGGAAAGAGGCTATTAAACAGTGAGATAAAATCCATAATGCTTAATAATACTTGAGAATTGGTAGATCTCCCTCCAAGTTGCAAACCATTAGGTTGCAAATGGATTCTTAAAAGAAAGTATAAAGCCGATGGATCTGTTGATAAGTATAAAGCCAGGCTAGTTGTCAAAAGGACATTATGATTCATGCAAGATTATCCCATTGACACAACAGAGCGTTTTATGTCGCACAACCGTGTTGGATCTACTTGTGTATTCATATGGACTAAAACAAGCAACTAAACAGTGGCATGAGAAGTTCGATAGAACTATGTTATCAAATGGATTCAAGAGTAATGAATGTGACAAATGTGTCTACATTAAAGGAACATCTGAATCATTTGTTAATAGTCTGTCCTTACGTGGATAACAATGGTAGTCATGAATTGATCATGAATACCAAAGACATGTTAAAGAAGAACTTTGACATGAAAGATATGAGATTAGCCGATGTCATATTAGAAATAAAGATTTCTAGAACATCGGATGGAATAGTCCTATCACAATCCCATTATCTTGAAAAAGTACTTCGAAAGTTCAAATAGAATCTTGAGAGGTAATCTCTGTAAGGCAGATTCCTGAAAGGTAGAATCTAAGGAGGTCAAACCACTTAGAGATACTGAATACTTGGGAAGTCGGATCAGTACAGAGATAATAACCACTCGAAGAAATTGACCAATAGAAGAATTTGATCACTCGAAAAGATTGACCGTTCTAGAGAGACTAAAAGTCTAATTAAAAATTGTAATAAATCACTAAGGATAGTCAAAGTACTTGGAATACTTAAAGATATTCTTGTGATTACAGATTACAATAAAGAAGATATTCCTTTGTGGAATAAGTTTGTGTCTACATGACCTAAGGCATTGTGACGACAATGAGAAATAGAAAAAGGTGTAGAACATCATGGTAAGTCTAGACATATTCGTCGTAGACTCAATACCATTAGACAGTTGATCAAGAATGGCGTTATCACTATTGATTATGTAAAGTCATGTGATATCTTAGCGGATCCGTTTACCAAAGGTATAAATCGAGATCAACTGTATAAACTGTTAAGGGGAATGGGTTTAAAACCCACAACAAAAGGACTTATAGCGGACACTCAACCTTGAGAAATGGAGATCCCAGGCCCTTGGTTCAATGAGACAACCAAGTTATAAGTTCTAGTAGAGTTACTTGGAAACAACAACTCGGTTTATTAACCTGGAGATGTTGAATACTCATTCCCAGAACATCCAAGTACAAGCACATGCAGCAGTGGTAAGGATAAGTTGAGAAAAACTTTTAATGATTTCTATACCTACGGGTGGAGTAGTGCATGATACTCCTTATAGTGAGAATCACCTATATAAGCGAGAGGTAATTAGGCCGCCTCTAAATGAACGCTTATGAATGAAATACGGTCCAGGGCCGAAATGGACAAAATGTGAGAACAACAATTGTTAGAGCTGTTATTATGTGAGTATTATTGTCTTGGTATACATCCGACAGTCACTGGTTCAAAGCGACTCGCTACCAAATGGCTAGTATATCTGATAATATTTCACTAGGGAGGATTCAAGGCCACAAGCTATCTATCCCGATGTAATAATAGTTCGCCGAAACTTTGGACGAAATTGCATTCATGCATTAATTGTCATTCATGTGGGGGATTGTTGGAAATGGGTAACGAAAGTTAAGTTTGACTTAACGTTGACCTAACTTCCTAACGGAATTCGTTAAATAGTTAACGAAAGCAAGTTACAAAATGTATTCTACATTTAAGTGTAGATTATGAAACTCATTTATTGTCTCAAAACCATTTCCGGGTGAATGAGAAATTAATGACAAAGCTTTGTAACTTAACGAGAGTTGGTTAAAAGGGTCAATTAGATCGTTTGGATTTAATTGGATTTAAACAGTGTTTTTGGCTAATGAGATTTTGCTCCCAACTGATCAGAACGAGTGGGGAATCTGAGCACGAGTCGTGAGCACGAATGGACCTTAATGGCCATTTGCTCAAAACTGGTCAGAACGAGTGAAATGCCTGAGAACGAGTCGTGGTCACGACTCGTGCCAAGGGGCATGAGTCGTGCCCTTCACTGCTGTTCGAAAAATCATGTCTTTTCAAGGGAAAAGACACAAAACCTTTTGACTCTCCTTATATACTTCCCCTCCGAATTTCAATTTATATATACAGTATTTTGAGCCTTCCTACCCTCTAGTAAGATAGATAAACTTATCCAATTCATTGTCATATTGTTGCATTAAATCCTTCAAAGTCCAAAGTTGCAAACATTGTGTTGTTCGCTAGAGTGTTTGATTTGGAGTGCTCCTATCATATACTTAAAAGTCGTTTCATCTTACTAGAAGATTGCCATAGAAACCGTAAGCACCTGTGCGGGGCAATAACTTCTTACGGAGATTGTATTTAATACAAGACTCGACTTGTTTCATAGTTTTCCAATCTCCTTTACATTTTCTGTCAAGTTTTCAGTTAAGTTCTTGAGAAGCCCTACCATAAAGTCCAACAGATTATCACTCTTAAATCTTGTAAGATGCAAATGTCCTTTCCTAATTCATTGCACTACCTTAAATACTTGATGATGATGAGTTAATAGGTGCTATGAAGATCATTCTTTTAATGTCTGTATGTTGGTGCTGCATATTTTGGTTTTGCGCAATAACTACGTGTTGATTCTACTCCATGGCTACATTTTAGTTCTCAGGTCTTATTAGACTTAAGAGTAAGAGTAAGCATGTGCGATTAGCCTGTTGGTTGTTTATTTGTTGCAAGATCTGCATAGTTGCATCCTTGATACATGACATATCAGTTTTTTCCTGTTGCTGTTGTTGTTTCTATTGCTGTTGTTGTTTCTGTTTAAGCATAGCAAACTTGGGATTTGGTCTTAGGCCACAAAAGAGATTTTGTTCTAGACAAACAGAGGAATACGAGCATGCTAAAATCATATTTTTCCCATGAGTAGAAGCTGTTCTTTCCATTTATTGTTTAAGCTCTTGATCTGCAGATTTGTGTTTGTTCATCTATGACATGAAAAAGTCAGAGATATTTTACATGACTTAAACTCGTTGGATGGCCTTGAAACTCTCCAGATCTAAACTTTGAGATGTTAGGAACAACTTTCATGTTTAGTGTTTTCCATGATTCCTTTGTTTTCATGATGTAATCAGTGGATATTTTATGGATGTATGAAAATCTGTCAGACTGGGCTGTGGAAAGTATTGTCTTGCATGCCTTGTTTGGATACCATAAATTACTCCTAAAATCATAGGAAAAATCATGGTAGATTCTTAATGTGTTAGGAAGTTTTATTGACCTTTACTTTCCAGATTGCATGACTAGTTTTAAGCACGCATTAAAATGATTTTGAAACCTAAATGTGTCTCTCTAGGAGAGCATGCTACTTGGATCAGGGGTTTACATTTTTTTTTGAAATTGATTGGTCCTTGATATTGGATGTGCAAATAAATGAATAGCTCATATGTGTGGCTATATTGAGTATTGTACATTATAAATACAGAATGCAAATAAATGAATAGCTCATATGTGTGGCTATATTGATAAATGTGTGCTGTTGTTGTTGTTTTTTCCCAGACCATTGTAGCAAAGCCAATAGAAACCTAGGTTGTTGTTGTTGTTTGCTGTTGCTGTTGCTGTTTTTTTGGGTCCTTTATATGGTCTTATATAAGATACATAAGACCTATAATAAATTTATAGGTCTTATACATATATTATAAGACTGTTTTTTTGGGTCCTTTACTTGGTTTATCCAATTTTTGTGCTAGAATTGAATTGTCATATGACAGATATGCCGCCAAGGAAAAATTTAATAACAGGTCAGGGCTCGAACCATAAATGAAGAGGGCTGGCAAAACCAATCAGAAAATGGGGTAAAGAGAGATTGAATATAATATGGAATCAATATGGTCAACCAGTTGGTGGGGAAATGGCAAAACTAGCTACTCAGCTAGGACATTTTGCTAGAAATGGGGAACATTTCCCATTAACTAAAGAGTGGCCTCAGATGGACCATGAGTGCATAGATGCCGTATGTGTAAGTACCCCAATCTGGATCACCCCCTTTCAAACACACGGGAAACACCGCAGACTCATCAACGCAGTCTCGGAGACCTCTGGCACTCAAAACCCTCTCAAAACCCTCTCAAACCCCCAACCAAACCAAGGGAGGAGCCTTCCTGGGATAAAAAGGGACAAAAGGACCTTTTGGGAATTTTCAGGAAATTGGGAAAGCAATATTGATCCGTACGGACCTCTTTCTTTGTCATAATTCTTGAATCCCCTTAAAGTCCACAATATTCCCTCAAATCCGGAAGAAATGATTACCCAAATGCATGGTTGGTCCGTACGGACCTCTTTGCATGCTGAGTTGGTCCGTACGGACCTTCTTGCATGGGGGACATCATCATTCCAGAATATTCACCATCATTGCAGATTCCCTCAAATCGAGGAAATCCAAAATTCTGGATAACCAAGGAGGTCCGTACGGACCTCTTTGCTCCGAAATTTTTACTATAAATAGAGGGCTCCCCCTCCTCATTTTCACACACCTCCCTCTTCTCTCTTCCTCCCTTAGCCTTGGCTTCCCCTCTAAGTCCTCTCGAGGCACTCCGGCCCCTTTCGGATCCTTGAGGCCTTAGAGCTCCCTTGTGGTGCTCAGAAGCCTCCCAGCGCTCCCGAGACGCTCCCGCGCTGCCCTGAGGCACTCGCGAGGTACTCTGAGGCCCCTCGTGGTACTCCGAGGCCTTTCCTGGTCTTTCCACGGTGTCCGGCTCTTGCCGAGTCAACCCGACGATCCCAAATCACGCCGAAACTCGGCCCGAGTGACTCCTGCCACCACAACGCACGCCGAACCTCTGCCCGAGTGATCCCGACGATCCCCACGCACGCCGACCCTCTGCCCGAACGCGCAGCCTACAACCTCAACTCACGCGAAACTCTGTCCGCGGACAACCGGCATCTCCCGAAGCAATCCCGATCCATACCGGAACGCTACTCCGACCTCAAACACTATTCCCCAGCGGAAGACAGACACGAACCAACATTGGTAAGGCTTCCTTCCTATACTATTTCAATACATTTCCATACATAGCATACAATGTAGACATCCGATACATCATGCATTTTTAAAAGCACACACACACACACACAACATTTAAAGGATATTAGGGGTATCCGAAAGACTCGTTTTACGAGGCTACTCGGGTGAGCTCTAATATTCTAATATTCTCTTCCCGGGGAGTCATCTGACCTCCGAACTCAAAATCTCATCACACAAAAACAGTTTAAAATTATCTTTAAACTGATGCCCTTTTTCAATGTTTTGGGCTTAATAAAAACGGCGTGGCGACTCTACAAAACGAAAACGGTGAGACATTCGCTCCAACGCGAAAGACGCCAGATGCCGGGGCGCGAATGCGCTGCCTCTCGGATCCGGGCTATTTCAGTTGGCGACTCCGCTGGGGAAAATTTTGTTTTAAAAACTTTTAAACAAAACAAAAGATTTTTAAAACGATGATGAGGGTCAAACTTTCATTTTACCCCTTCCTTTAACTGTTGTGTGTGTGTGCACGTGCTTCGTTTTTATTTTACAAAAAAAAATAAAAATACAAAAAAAATGCATCAATATACATCTGTGCATACATTTAAAATTCTTCAAAACCTTCTGTTTTACTCAGAAAAGGAATTTTAGAGACCGCACACTACGCGCCTTCTTGCCTCGGTTACACCGCACTCTACTCGCTGCTGCCTCGGTTACACCGCACGCTACGCGCCTGTTTGCCCTCGGATCACTGCACACTACAACCCTCAACCCGGAGTGGTCTCGGTTGCGATCCGTTAAGTCTTCCTAGGCCTCTTGGACGCGCACGGGATCATTCCAAACATCCCATCCTAGCCAAGCGTCAACCCCGCACACGTTTGAGTCTTGAGTCACACTCGTCAGACTCGGTTGGTTTTACCCGGTCCCGTGTCATACGGCCTGGATACATATACCATGCCGGCCATTTTACGAGTCAAGGCTCGGAACTCAAGATCCCTTGCGCAAGCAAAGCGATGAAAGGTCATGCTAAAATCTTGGCTGATCTTGATTTCCGAAGCTACACCCGACGATGTTCCGTCCAGGATATACATCCATGCTCGCATGACACCATGTCATCACGCCTTTGATACGTCGGCCATGACGATATGACCCGGCCAACGCCTAACGTCACGGATCCCTTGCGCAAGCAAGCAAAGAGAAGGTCATGCCGAACTCTTGACACGATCTTGACTCGGTGGCCGGCTCGGTTCACTATTCACATGACTAACGCATCAAAACGAACATGGCAGGCTCGGTCCTTAGGTTCGATTTTTCTTTTAGGCCGGTGGAAACCGCTTGCACTATAGGACCCTCGCACAGGCTGTCCACCCTGGGATGTCGAAATACGGGTGCAAAACGAGGGGCTTATAGCCGCGCGGATGGTCTCCACCCGGGATCTAGCATAGTTGCGAAAAAGAAGAGCAATCTTTTCCAACCTACCTAGGATTCTGAGAAAACATGTTTTAAGTAAATTAAAACAACAAAAAAATCAAAAAATAAAAGAAACGTAAACCGCATGCCGCGTGAGCTTTCCCCTTTTATCCCGTTAGGCCATTCCTGTGTCTAAACCTTGCCCATCACCCCCTCCAGCTAACAGAGAGTGGTCGAGAGTACCCGGGAACCCGTCTCCCAGTGTCAAAACAGCAAGGTCCTACCCACCTCTGTCACCAGGACAGTCCGTCAATTCCCCATGGCCAAGTCAGTGGATAACAACGATGAGAACGGGACCTTACCCCCAAGAAATTTCCCAACACTGGAAGAAGTTTGGCGAGGTCCTCATGGCTATTGAGAAACGTCAAGGTGAGCAACAAGCCTGGATCGAAGGTGCCATGCACCACTTCGGAACCTTAGCCGCTGAACTACACAGGGCTTCCCGAAGCCATGACTACTCCTACGGCCTCTAACATCTCTCATTGTCTCCCAGAAGTCAACCTGTTACCCTCATACGAGCCATGCAGTTATGACGTAAGGCCACAAGACCTTCCAGAGGAAAGCTTGCCCATCCAGCCTCCTGAGGTCCCGGTACCACCGCCGAACAACGAACACATACGGTGGGACGTGCGCGATTGCGGTGCTTGTGCGGAAATGGAATTCAGGGATGCAATGGACGAGGGCCGTCCTCGACGAAAGAAGAAGCTATCTTCTCAACAAAAGCGAAAAAGAGGTATGAATCTGGTGATGCCACAGTCGGAACCCTTGGAGAACCCTCAGGAAAGTTTGATTACTATGTCATCTACTCCGGCAAATCTCCCCGGCCTAGTTACGCACGGGGCCACGGCAATGTTTGCTCCATGATCAGTGGAACGAGCTTCGCACCGCCACCGAAGGCCCGAAGGTCCAGATAATCCAACCCCTGTCTTGGGAAGATCTCAAAGCCACTATTGATGCTTCGGTAAAAGCCATGACGGTGAACGAATTGAAATGCGCGATCGGCCTTACGCCAACCAGGCTCCTCCCACTCCCGAAACGGGAGAGACAAGCAAAACCATAAGTCCAGAGGTGAATGTTCTCGACACGTTCCTGAGTCAAATCCCGGTGAATCCTCCACGGACAGACAAAAGGCCAGCCATACCCGAGCCACGAATTGAAAAGGGGCCCTACGCCAAAGAAGGCTGAAACCTTGGACCCAAAGGTTGAAGATCCTGTCTTGACACGCAGCTCAAGCGCACTCAGGCTAACATCTCACTCTGGTCCTTACTCACTTCATCTTACCCGCACAAGCTCAAGTTGGAAGAAAGCTGGCCCGGACCATGGTTCCCATCACGGTGACACACGATGAAGCGATTCGAGATGATTGGCAACGTCAATTACGGCAATATCATCACCTTCACGAGCTTGATCTTCCAAAATTTGGGGCGACCACAACGAGCCTCTCTACATAACATTCAACCGGACGAGCGTCGTCTCCCACGGGTGTTGGTAGATGGGGGATCATCCATGAAACGTCCTTCCAGCCAAAATGATGGATTTGCTAGGGATCAAAGCAGCGATCTAAAGCCCTCGACTCGGGCAATCAAGGCATACGACTCAACATCCCGCCCAGTCTTGGGAATAGCCACCTTGAACTTTTGTGGTTTGGAAAACAAATGGTCCCGACAGATTTCCAAGTCATCGACATCCCAATCACATTCACTGCCATTTTGGGACGCCCTTGGCTACACCAGATCAATGGGGTGGCATCCACTCTTCATCAGTGCGTAAAGTTCGTCCAAGGAACGGATCTTACCATCATCTACGGTGATAGCATAGTCAACGAAAGGACCGAAACAAACGGCGTCCCGGTCTTAGAAATCAAACCCGACGATGATGGCATGATGCTAACAGGGTTCACCATCGAAAGCCCAAAGGCTCAAGTGTGCCACATAGACCTGCCTTTGATTTGGGACAAGATCCCTCCCCCGATGAAAATGATGAAGCACATGAACTACATCCCGGGGCTCGGTTTGGGAAAATGCCATCAGGGCACTCAACAGATCATCAATATCAAAGAACAGAATACCCTGCACGGCCTGGGATACTCTCCTACTCCCGAACACATTGCGGAGGACAAGCGAGCTGCACGAAAACGCTCCACAGATAACAAAAGAGGCTTGCACACCATCTCCGATCTTCGTCCTTACAGCTTCGACATGACCAAGTACTTCACAAAGAAGGCCGGCAACTTGGAAGAAGATTCAGAAAAGGGAACAGAGCTGATCAGCGCCAAACAAAGCTGGCCGACAACCATGGACAAGCTCCAGCAGAACCTGGCAAGATTCAGAGGCCTCAAGCCAAATCCTGTCCGAAGAGCATTCCTCGACACACCGCCCCTGCCGGGATCCACAACCACCACTATTCACAATGAATTTTGGTTCGGAAAAACTCCCTCTTTGGCGGAAGAACTCGAAAAACTCTCTGTCAACACTCCTGCCTTCAACAAGCGGGACGAGTCTGCATTCGAGCTAGTAATGCCCAAGACAAAAGCAAGAAACTCCGCAGACGATGCTTGGGACGAACCACCGCTCCACCTGCTCTTCAAAGAAGAAATCAAGATGCCGGATCTAATCGATTTTGTTTCGATAACTCTGTGATAGCAATGATCGGGAACGGTGACAGAAAGCCTTTCAAGCCCCATCTCCTATCAAGCCCATTGCCACTCAATAAGCTGGGCCACATTCTCAGGACCCTCTTTGCCGGCCAAAAAGGACATGATCGAACAACTTGGTCGACCCTCGAGTCCTAGAGTCTAGTGTCAAAACTCATCCTGAGTCCATTAGCTTTGAATTTGAGTCTCTCGAGTCATCCTGATGGCCTCACGCTGGAAGATTACGAACTCATTGCCAATAATGTATTCCCGTATGCTCTTAATGAATGCTTCGATCTTTCAGTATCCTCTCATTGCATCTTTAACAACTGATAAATTAACTAACACACAAACAGTTAATAACGATTCACTTGATAAAGAAGCAGACACATTAAACGAACAATACATTAAGCACATCTTTAAGCATGTTGTCAAACGAGAGAAAAACCGGGCCCAAGCTGCCGAGGAGGTTTTAACCAAAGTGAATTTGGGAGCTATGAAGAGCCAAAAGAGACGCAAATCGGAAGTTTCTTCACCGCACAGAGCAAGACGCATTGGCTTGCCTTTGCTCAAAGAGTTCGTGGACGTGTTCGCTTGGTCTTACCGAGACATGCCCGGACTAGATCCAAACATTGTAGAACATCGGATCCCCTTGAATCCCGAGGCTAAGCCCATCAAGCAAAAGCTACGCCGAATCAAGCCAGAATGGTCTTTACAAGTCAAAGAAGAGATCGAGAAGATGCTCCGCGTCGGCTTCATCGGGGTAATCGGGTACCCCACATGGCTCTCCAATATCGTCACGGTCACCAAGGCCAATGGAAAAGTACGGTTGCGTGGACTTGAGATCTCAACAAAGCAAGTCCCAAGGACGATTTTCCACTACCCAACATCGACATGTTGGTAGACACTACAGCCAATTTCGAAGTCAAGTCCTTCGTGGACGGTTTTGCCGGTTACAATCAGATCAAGATGGCCGAAGAAGATCAAGAAAAGACAGCTTTCACAACCCCCTGGGGAACCTACTGCTACACAGTAATGCCGTTCGGACTAAAGAACGTTGGGGCTACCTACCAACGGGCAGCAACCGCCCTCTTCCACGATATGATCCACAAAGAGATCGAAGTGTACGTCGATGACATGATCGTTCACTCAAAGGGATCAGACGGACAACACCTCACGGACCTGAGAAAATTCTTCAATCGCCTCCGAAAACACTCAATGAGGCTTAACCCTGCCAAATGCACATTTGGGGTTAGCCGAGGCAAGGTTTTGGGATACATGGTCACCGAGAGAGGCATCGAGGTGGATCCTCAAAAGATCAAAGCTATCATCGAAATGAGACCACCGCAAACTCAGACAGAGGTGAAAAGCTTCATGGGCCGCCTGCAATATATCAGCCGCTTCGTCAACCAATTGACCTCTATATGCGAGCCAATCTTCAAGCTGATGAAGAAGAACGCCGACATCGAATGGAACTCAGAATGCCAAGATGCCTTTGAAAAAATAAAAGCATACCTTGTGAGTCCTCCGATTCTCTGTCCTCCCCACGAGGAAAAGCCACTGTTGCTATACCTAGCGTGTGACCGAGCACCGCGGTTGGAGCCATGCTCTGTCAAGAAAAGAGGGAGTCACGGGTCGAACGCCATCTACTTCGTCGGTCCCGAAAGTTTCAAGGCAGCGAACTCAATTACTCAGCCCTCGAGAAAACCTGCGCAGCTCTGGTATGGGTTGTCGGGAAACTACGGCACTACATGCAGTCGCACACAGTACACTTGGTTTCCAAAATGGACCCAGTCAAGTACCTCTTCGACAAACCATCTCTGTCAATGAGGCTCGCCAAATGGTCTTTCTTCCTAGCGGAATTTGACATCAAGTACGTAAACCAAAAGTCAATCAAGGGACGGGCCATGGCTGAACAACTGGCTGATTTCCCAACCGACGAGGCTCGAGGCCCCGAACCACAATTTCCAGACGAGGGAATCTTCACAATCGAAAGCGAAAATCGATGGCAACTGTTCTTCGACGGAGCAGCTAACAAAAAGGGAAACGGCATCGGTATGCTCTTGGTGGATCCCAAGGACGAGCACACCCCAATTGCTATAAAGCTCAATTTCGAGGTAACCAACAATGCCGCCGAATATGAAGCCTGCGCTGCTGGACTACAAGCCGCACTCGAGAGGAATGTCCGGAAACTCGAAGTTTATGGGGACTCGGCCTTGATCATCAACCAAGTCTCCAACAAGTGGAAAACCATAGACCGGGCTTGCAAAAATACCATGCACTGCATGGAGGACCTCATCACACAATTCGAAGAGGTCACCTTCCATTACTTGCAAAGAGACCGAAACGGGTTTGCGGATGCCTTAGCCACCTTGGCCTCCCTTGTGGAAATCCACTGAAGGAAAAGCAATCAAACCCTTCAAAGTCGGACGAAAGGAAATTCACGCCTCTTGTTGTGAGATCGAACCAGAACCTAAGCCCGTCGATGAGCCATGGTATAACCAGGATCTTCCAATACCTCAAGAACGGGAAACCACCTTCATGAACAAGGAAGACCCACACACGAAGGGGTCAAAACCAAGAGCATCATGGCCCTAAAACGCCTTGCCTCTCACTTCGTCATCCTCGGGGACATGCTATACAAGAAACGCTACCACGGGCCACTCCTACGGCTGCGTCGGCCAAGAAGAAGCAAGCAAGTTCATGAGCAGAAGTCCACAAGGGGGCTTGCGGTCCCCACATGAACGCCCGAGCCACGATGCAAATCATTCTCGGGATGGGCTACTCTTGGATCTCCATGGAGGCGGTGCATCCACTTTGTCGAAAGGCTGCGACAAGTGCCAACGGTTCTCCAACCTCAATCATCGCCGCCCACGATCTCTCTTGCATGACTACACCTTGGCCCTTTGCCACTTGGGGAATTGACGTCATCGGGAAGATGCTCCGCCGAGCGGCAACGGTCACGAGTTCATCTTAGTAGCCATCGACTACTTCACCCAAATGGGTCGAAGCCAAGTCCTACAAGGTACTCACCTCCAAGAAGGTCGCGCATTTCCTCAAGGAAAACATCATATGCCGATACGGTATCCCAAATGAGGTCATACCAGACAACGGCTCACACTTCGAAGGGAATTCGACGGCTGCGGCTGAATTCAAGATCACACGTCACAAATCTTCTCCCTACCGGCCACAAACAAACGGCGCCGTGGAAAGCGGCAAACAAAACCCTCGAACGGATCATCCGAAAAATGACCACCCGAGGACGAGATTGGCCCGAGAAGGCTGCACCTTGCACTTTGGGGCTACCGCACATCGGTCGGAAACGACCACGGGAGAAACCCCATTTGCCACGACATACGGGATGGAAGCAGTCCTTCCCGTCGAGCTGGAAATTCCCTCACTCAGAGTCTTTCTTTGGAAAATGACATCAACGAAGTCGAATGGCTCCGAAGCCGACATGACGAATTGGCTCTGCTAGACGAGCGACGGCTAAAGGCCATGGAACACGTCCGGAGCCTATCAAAGCAGGATGGCTAGAGCTTTCGACAAGAAAGTCAAATCCCGAGACATCGGGGAAGGTGACCTTGTACTCAAAGAAAAGCCTCCCACTCGAACCAACCCAGCTGGGAAAATGGGAACCCACATGGATCGGCCCTTTCGTGGTTCAAAAGATCTTCTCACGGAGGCGCCATGAAGCTAACGGACCTAGACGGCAATCCCTTCATGAATCCGGTCAACGGAAGCAAACTTCGCGAGATACTTCGCTGAAGAAGAACATTTGTGCATCTCTTGGCACTCCATGTAGTGTCGAACTACGCGGACACAGGCCCTCTAGTCAGGGAACGTAGGCAACCTTAATTGGTCAGGTCTAAAAATACACAAAAAAGTCAAAAGTTTGAATGTCAATCAAGACCTCCATCAAGCTCCGCACTTTTCAAGAACACGCCAGCGGTCACCTTGACCAAGTCAAACGACGGCGGCAACATCAAAGGACATCCGAGGGTCACTCAAAGCATCAAACGACCGACTCATGCGCTTCCAAGCCGGGGGCTTGTCTTCGCCCTCACGCGCTTCAAAAAAAAAAAAAAAGAGCTCGAGCAAGGGCTCACAAAAAAAACAAAAAAAAAAAAGAGCTCGAGCGAGGCTCACAAAAAAAAAAATAAAAATAAAAGAAGCTCAAGCGGAAGCCGCAAAAAAAGAGGTCAAGAGCCCGACGCCAACAAGAGGCAAGGAAGCTACGAAAAGACCGTCAAAACGACTTGTCAAGGGAGCATTCAACCTCTCGGCCAAGCACAAAGCCTCGTGCAAAGGGGATTGCCGTCGGGGCCCAGGCTGCTTCGGTCAGCGAATGCAACGAAAAGTCCAAAGATGGACGCCGACAAAGTGCTGCCAACGAGAAGCGAAGGCAAACAAGAGATCTTGCGTCTCGACAAAGCTTTAAAAGTAAATCACAAATCACTAACGGTTACAACATTTCTTGATGAGTTCAAGCACGGTCTACTCTCAAGTTCACAACATGCTAAAGACGACTTAATACATTTAACTAATAATGTGTTTGCAATGCAATGAATGGATACTTAGAAGGTCATTCCGCGCCATCTGCGCTTGTCCCCTCGCCATTCTTTCCTTTCTTCCCTCGTCCCCGGCGAGTCTTCTTCCGCTTCACGTGAACCAACTCTGCGTCTCTCGGTCAGAGATCGGGGTCCTCCCAGTAGAGTCAAACAATCCGGTAGCTCTCGGGGCTTCATTCGCCCGTGCTTCGGCTCGGATCTCCTCCTGCGAGTGCAGCAAAGAGGACCTCTCCTGTCGGTCGGTCAAATCTAGTCTCGTAGTCAAACAAAGTGTCTCCCGTCACATCCAAAGGGTCGGACCGGGCTTCGGAACTCCTAAGGCAATAGCTACCACGGCAACCGGGTCCCGTAATCGCTACACGCTTTCGCTCTCCATGACCACTTAGGGACTGCCCAACACGCGCTTTGCTCATACAGCCGGGGCCAGATACTTTGCGGTCGTCATTCAATACAACGCTCCCAGACGTCTAAGGAGTACCACGGGAGGGAAAGCGGAATACTTCCATACCCTCGAGAAAATACAAGAAGGCACTGGAAGCCGCCATACAAAGAGGAACCGCCTCCGCGGTAGCAAGGTCATCCCGGCCCAACAAAGGCTCTGCTTCATCCCAAACTGCCGGGAAACAAGCGACGGAATAAAGAAGGAGGACCAAGACAAACCTGGAACTCGACAACGTAGGACCCTTCTGCAAGATCCTCCTGGTCTCAATCCCCGGTGCGGAACCCACCGGCGGATCTGATGCGTACCAAGGCTGTGCCATCCATCTCTCCCAGGCGGACTGATCCATATCCAACACAAGAGGTCGGCGAGCAAATGACCACGGGCTAAACGACGTCGGAGCCTCGGACATGGCACGAAGTCTCTCTCGCGGCCACAAGGTGAGCAAAGCGGGGCTTCCCCCTCTCATAAAACGATCCCCGGTCGCTGGACAGTCGATACCATGAAGAGTCTCCCCCGGCACCAACGGGACAATATCTTCTCCAGCTCTGCGGTGCCCTACCACATCTAGCAAGGCCCCATCACAAATGCCAAGGGAACCCGACTCATGAAGAGCGTCGCCATCACGCACAAGAGCAAATACATCCCAAGAGAGACGTCACTCTCATCATCAACCATGAACCGCTCGGCGGCTCGGAAATGTCGATATGACCCGAATCAAGGATCGTGCCGCACTTCTTCCAACGAAGTACGAAGAAAGTCTGCAAGCTTCACGCTCGCGGCAAAGCACCACCAATCGAAAGGAAGCGAGATGGCCTCCACCTCCGGTCCTCCAATCAAAGCCCGAAAATCCTCAAAAGTGGGCACCATTTCATTGTAGGAGAAACAGTACACGTGCCTCCTAACATCCCGAACTTCGCGGCGGCCCGCAGCAAATCCCAATCGGGAACCAACTCCTTAAAAGACCAAGCCGAGCAAAGACGAAACCTTACCTCGAAAGCCCGTCTCGATGCCTCATACGGCGCCGCATCCACGTTTTCAATTGCTCAAGGAAGTGTGCTTGCCTCTCTGCGAAAGCCTCGGCAAAATCCTAGGGACGTACGAAGAATCCATGGCAAAAATGGAGGTTCCTAGAGAAAATGGGGAAGAAAGCTCGAAAATGGTGCAAATGGGGAAATGAGGAAGAACCAGACTTGGAAAGCATTTATGTCCTTCCCAAAGCAAGGTTGGTCCGTACGGACCTCTTTGCATGCTAAGTATGTCCGTACGGACCTCCTTGCAAACGAGAACCCATTTCCCCGGCCAAACGGTTACAAAAGCCGCTGTCCTCGGCAAAACCTTGCTCCAAAGCGCCCAAACAACGGCCAAAGCCATTCCCGGCAAACAAACACTACCCACAAACACACTCTCAGCTCACGTGGCATGCACGAAATAAAAAATAATAATAGCAACAATTTCTAGGACAATTCTCGGGAATCACAAAAATGACATTAAATCTTAAAATAAAATGCTGTTTGCCATGCAAAAATCATGTGTTTATTACGAGTACCCATAAATGTCTCATTTTGTTGCTAAACAAAAAAAAAAAAGAGGGATATGAAAAGAGGGAAAGCAAATGAATACTAATCAGAATCCTCAGCATCATCATCCTCACCGAGGTCCTCCAAAGAAAAGTCGGGCATCCCAGCGAACTCGCCCGTCACATCCTCGTCGTCGGAATACCGAGCACCGTAGGAGGCTCCCACGAAAAATACTCGGAAGGATCAAATCCGGCGAAAGGATCAAAGAAAGAAGGCTCCGAGGAACCCTCACCATGCGCCATGCGGAGGCATGAACTGATAAAAGGGCTGCTCCCTCGAAGGACCCGCAGCTCCCGAAGATGTCCAGCATCCATGCTATACGCCCCTCTCAAAGGTCCCTCTCCCGCTGCGGCTCCGGCTCGGCTCTAGGCGGAGGAACGTCTACAGAGTGCCTCGAAGGCATAGGCTCGTACGCCGGCACGCGTCGCGAAGACCGGCAAGATATCTTCGAAGCCATCTTCTTCGCAAACGACCTCATCGCCACGTAACGGCGAGTCAGCATATCATAGGCTCTCCCCGGGACCTGCACCAACAAGCAGCCAAGGAAACGCTCAACAATACAGTTATACTCAACAACAAAAAGAGAAAAATACAGAAAAGATGCCAAGATGGAAAAGAGTAAGCACGCTCACCGATCTATCGGGGTCCACTCTGTATGCAGCAGGAGCCTGCTCCGGAACGGGTACAGACACCCTCCTCCTCGATCCGTCCCCGCGGACGTACGTGAAATCCGGTCCCGGCATCGGAACCTCTCGGGAGCTGCGGGCCAGCCTCTCTCTCGCGCCGAGCTCGCGGCGTCCTCAGCTTCCTCCTCACGAAGGCCCCGTACTCCTCTCCATACAAGATGAACTCCTCGGCGCCGACACCGCCAAGGTACCTCTCGAAATCGAGCACGCCCATGTCCCGGAATCAAGCATCCCAAAGGGAGGGTCCCTCGGAGCCACGGGAAGCACACCGGGGCCATCTTTGCGCGTAAGACCCGCTCTCCTGCAGGGATACCACGACATCACAAGTCAAGCCCCGCAAAGGGCATCTTCCGTCGCGCCGTCACTCTGGGAGCCCTCGAACTCATCGCCCTCATACCGAGCCTCCAAGGGAACAAAATAAACCCCTCCGGGCTACCCCCGCTCCGAGCGCTCCCGCACATCCTCGCAGGCGATGGTGAGCTTCCCCTCTTGGTCCTCCTCTTCCTCGCCGTACGAGCCCGGCCCAAAGATAGCGAGTGGTACGCGGCAACAGCCCCCAGGGATCTCTATCCCACGGGAAACACTCTGGAAAACCTCATAGAACCACACCTGTGACAAAAAAAACGAGAGAAGGCTCAGGTGCAAAGAAAACGGAGAAAAGACAAGTTGCTAAATCAAAAAACGGCAATAAACTCATTACCTCCAAAGCAAAGTCAAAACAGGCCAACGAACTGGCTACCCCGGCTAAACCGGTCCAAGGAGAAGTAGAGCTCGGCCTAAGCTCGCTCGCCCCAAGCGAATGTCACAAACTCTATCCAGATCATCCAAGCTCTCCAACGAGCAAAGGGAGCCTGCGGTCGCGTGGTTCGAGAACAAAGTCTCTGACAAAGGCATACCACAAAAAGGAGCGCGCCAAGCTCCGCTGTCACACTGGCCGGTACCCCGGATGTAGGCCCCAATACTGGCCGTAATCTTCAGCTCCACGTCACTATACAACATTCCCAGGCCCCTGCGAGGACGAGGCTCAAAGCCCAGCAGCCGGCTCGGTCGCACCACATCGTAGATCATGTCTCTCCACTGCACCCTCCTTTGAAGGAAAGCCCTGATGGCGGCAAAGTCGGTCGGCGTCACCGTCACCTCTCCCCGGCTCGAGATGGAAGGTGCTGGGTGGTATCCCACCGGTACTCAGTAAAGGCCAAGGAAGACGCTCTTGTTCTTCCTCGTATCGAAACTCCGGCCAGGGTTCTCGGCAGAACACCCCGGGCAGGAAGCGTGAGCCAGCCTCTCCGGGGACTCGGCCTACGGGTCCACGGAAATGTCGGGCATCCATGCCAGGCTCAACAATGCCTCGGCGATCCCAGGAGTCTTCATCCTCTTGGCCTTCCAGGCCGCCAAGCCCCGCATCCCCTGCAGGTAAACACAAAGAGGTACGTCAATCACGACTTAATATAAAGGCACATATAACCCGTCACAAAACACGGCACATGTCACACATAATTTTCACATATATCATACATATAATTTTTCCCATGCAGTCCGTCACAAAAACACGGCACCCACTGTACACATTTTCTCAAAAGAAAAAAGGGGGGGGGGTTAAATCCTACACGACACATTTTCAAAAAAGTCCGTATAACCTGTCACAAAAACACGGCACATATTGCATATAAATTTTCCCACAAAGTCCGTCACCCAAAAACATGGCACACACGGCACGACACATATGCATAACACATTTTTCAAAAAAAAAAAAAAATCCGTCCCTACACGGCACACACTTTCACATAACCCGTCACAAAACACGGCACATGTCACATTTTTTTCACAAAAATTATCACTACACGATAATTTTTCTCATAATGTACATACATAAATAGCATACGGTACAACACACCAAAGCATGCATTTCATTAGAGAAGCACTTTATTTTCACAAATAAAAGCTAATCTACACATTTTTGCACAAAATACACATACCCACAATTTTTACATGTCCATTTTCAACAATTCATCAAGAATTTCACAAAAAGGCATAAAATAATAACAAAAAATTCAAAAATGCGAAAAACTAAAACCTAGTTCTAGCATTCAAAAATTCGAGTAGGGAATCAAAACGGAACGGATTTCTTACCTCCCCAACGTTCATAGAGCGACGATTGTGCACCTCCGGATTCGGATACAAGACATCCGGGTTCTTCGAGGATGGAACGAACGAAATCCAATTCCTTTGGAGCTCCATCCGTTGCTCGACCACCTCTTGACTGCGTTGACGACGACTCCTTCGAGATCCTTCCGCCATTGCAAGCGATTCAAGCGAAAAAATGGAAGATTTTGGTAAAAATGGAGGATTTTTTCTCTCTCTCTCTCGCCTGGTTCACGAACTGGAAATGGGAAATGAAGGGGGAGCCTCGGTTATTTAACCCGGTCAAAACCTGGGAACTGTAAAAAACCAAAGTGGTCCGTACGGACCTCTTTGCAACTGTGTTGGTCACGGACCTCTTTGCGGGGTGGCCAAATTCACTTTCCTGCCCTTATAATCTTTGCCCCCTTCGGGTCCTAAGGCCTTTTCCCAAAGAAATCCAAGTGCGAGTTAATGGTCTCGCCCACTTCAACGGCAATTCAACCACCGGGCCGTGCAGGCCACCGGTCTCGCCCGCCACTTCACGGCAATTCGGCCACCGTGATCGGCTGAAGACCAGGTCCTCGCCCACTTCAACGGCAATTCAATCCCCTGGGCCGGCGTAAGGTCGCCGGCCTCGCCACTTCAACGGCAATGCACCCCGCCGGCGTAAGGCCGGTCTCGCCCACTTTAATGGCAATTCAACCACCGGCCGTCCACGTAAGACCGGTCCTTCGCCTACTTCACGGCAATTCAACCACGGCCGTCAGCGTAAGACCGGTCTCGCCCACTTCAACGGCAATTCAATCCACCGGCCGTCAGCGTAAGACCGGTCCCCCGCCCACTTCAACGGCAATTCAACCACCTGCCGTCGCCGTAAGACCGGTCCTCGCCTACTTCAACGGCAATTCTAACCACCGGCCGAGCGTAAGACCGGTCTCTCGCCACTTCAACGGCAATTCAACCACCGGCCTCCACTGCGTAAGACCGGTCCTCGCCCACTTCAACGGCAATTCAACCACCGGCCGTCGGGCCGTAAGACCGGTCTCGCCCACTTCAACGGCACTTGGGCCTGGGCACTCCAACCACTGCCGCGCCGTAAGACCACCGGTCTCGCCACTTCAACGTGCAATTCAACCACTGCCGGCCGCCGCCAGAAGACTGTCCTCTCGCCACTTCAATAGTACTCCGCCATTTCGGGCCGTCGCCGTACTGCCGTCGCCGGTAAGACCTTCGCCCACTCCAACGGCATCTAACCCCTCGGCCAAGGGCACTGCCGCGTCGTAAGCCGTCGGCGTAAGGTCTCGGTCTCGCCACTTCCACTTCAACGCATTAATTCAATCTTCGCCAAGGCCTGTAAGTGATCGGTCTCCCCACTTCAACGTAATTCAACCACGCTGCCGGGCTGTCAGAAGACCGGGTTCCCCCGCTCCACTTCAACGGTATCTAACTAACCACTGTCATGGCCACACGGAGACCGGTCTCGCCACTCAACGGTACTTACTGGTCACTGTAAGACCGGTCCTATTGCCACATGCAAGACTGTCTCACTTCTTAACTGCCGGCACCGTAACCACTGCTGCTGGCCAGAAGACTGGGTCTCGCTCTACTTGGGCGGCACTAAATCCACCGCCGTTTCGCCGTAAGACCGGGTCCCCCAGGACCACCTAACGGATTCCAACGGCACGGCTGCCAACCACCGGCCGGCCACTGTCCTCCTCGCCAACTTCAACGGCAATTCAACCACTCTGGCCGGCCACACGGCGTAGCTGTGACCGGACTGGTCCTCGCTCATTTCTTCAGCGGGTCTCTAACCACTGCCGGTGTGCTGGGCCAGAGACCGGTCCTCGCGCCACTTCAACGGTGGCAATTCAAACCACCGGCCGCGCCGTAAGACCGGTCTCGCCACTTCAACAATTCACTGCCGTCGCCACCGGCCGCGCGTAAGACCGGTCTCTACCTACCTAACGGCCAATTCAACCAACGGCAATTCGGCCGTAAAGACCGGTCTCGCCCACTTCAACGGGGTAATTCAATTCAATCACCGGCCCGTCGCGTAAGGCCGTCCCGGCCGTCGCCACTTGACTAAGCATCAGTCCCTCGCTACGGCCCAAGATCGGTCCTCCAAATTCAAAGTCCACGCGCTCCATCAACGGCCGGAAGACGATTCCCAAGTCCTCGCGCATTACATCGAGCATCCGGCAATTCAAGAAGGAGCCAACACCTCAAAGTCCTCGCCCAAGGCACGAGACGCTCCAAAGACGGCAATTCAAGAAAGTCCTCGGCAACATCTTCCTAGAAGACGATTCAAAGTCTCGCCATCAAAGTAAGCCAGAATGAAAGCCTCCCCAACAAGGAAAATCACATAAAGTTTCATAGAAGACGATTCAAAGTCCTCGCCAAAGATACTTCAACCGCCGCGAGTGCAGAAGACGATTCAAAGTCCTCACGCATTACGCCATCAAGCGGGTACCAGGCGCACCGAAGACGATTCAAAGTCTCTCCGGCGCACATCGATCGCGAACTGAAGACCGTGCGATTCAAAGTCTCGCGCATTACATCAATCGCGGCTAGAAGACGATTCAAAGTCCTCATTGACCTCAGACCGTCGCATCCCAACTGGGCGATTAGGACACCACCACGTCCTATCTAAAGTCACCATTGCGGCACTAACCGGGAAGACGATTCAAAGTCCTCCACCACGCCCATCATGACTCACTCATTTACCGCCCAAGGCCTTAAACTACCCGATTAGGAAAATCGTGCTTGATTCCTGACGCCGCCATGTCTCTCACAATTGACCTATCACACCACATCTTAGGGCCGTCCACCACCACGTCTCTACCACTGACCTCTACGGTCACACAACACTTGAGGGCACCACCACGCCCACACTCACAAATTTACGACCTCCGAACTACGACCTGTGCTTGATTCCCGCCAGGATACGTAGGAATCTTTAGGTTCACGATCACTATCACGTGTCCAGCCATCGACCACACAACACTTCGGGCACCACCACGCCCGCACTCACTCACGACTAACTACGACCTGTGCTTGATTCCATACGTAGGATCCTATCACAGGGTTCACACCGCTATGTGTCACCACACCACCGCGTCCTTCTCGGCGGTCACACAACACTTCGAGGCACCACCACGCCCGCACTCACAAATTCACGACCTCCCCGAACTACGACTGTGCTTGATTCCCGCCAGTGGATACGTAGGAATCCTATCACAGGGTCCAGCCATCGACCTATACGGTCACCTAGGACACCACCACGTCCTTACCACTGACCTCGGTGGTCACACGACACTTCAGGGCACCACCACGCCCGCATTCACAACACACTCACCCCACACCCGAACTACGACTGTGCTTGATTCCCGCCAGGGGATACGTGAGAATCCTATCACGGTCCACTTATCGACCTAAATGGTCATACAAAAGGACACCACCACGTCCTCACATTGACTACCTCATTCCCGCCACTTCCTCTCCGGCAAAGACGCGATCCAGTATTAGGACCCTATCTTATCGACGACCCCCACTTCTTTCATAAGTGACGTCGTCGAGGGCTTCGTAAGTACCCCCAATGGATCACCCCCTTTCAAACACACGGGAAACACCGCAGACTCATCAACGCAGCCCCTGAGACCTCCGGCACTCAAAACCCTCTCAAAACCCTCTCAAAACCCTCTCAAACCCCCAACCAAACCTAAGGGAGGAGCCTTCCTGGGGATAAAGGGACAAAAGGACCTTTTGAGAATTTTCAGAAATTGGGAAAAGCAATATTGATCCGTACGGACCTCTTTGCTTTGTCATAATTACCGAATTCCCTTAAAGTCCACAATATTCCCTCAAATCCTAAGAAATGATTACCCAAATGCATGGTTGGTCCGTACGGACCTCAATCTCTTGAGTTGGTCCGGTACGGACCTCTCTTGCATGGGGGACATCATCATTCCGTAATATTCACTATCATTGCGCATTCCCTCAAATCGAGGAAATCCAAAATTCGGATAACCAAGGAGGTCCGTACTGGACCTCTTTGCTCCGAAATTTTTACTATAAATAGAGGGCTCCCCCTCCTCATTTTCACACACCTCCCTCTTCTCTCTTCCTCCCTTAGCCTTCGGCTTCCTCTAAGTCCTCTCGAGGCACTCCCGCCCCTTTCGGATCCTTCCGAGGCCTTCCGAGCTCCCTCGTGGTGCTCCGGCCTCCCCGAGCGCTCCCGAGACGCTCCCGCGCTGCCCGAGGCACTCGAGGTACTTTCCGAGGCCCCTCGTGGTACTCCGAGGCCTTGCCTCGGTCTTTCCACGGTGTCCCGGCTCTTTCCGAGTCAAAACCGACGATCCCAAATCACGCCGAAACTCGCCCGAGTGACTCCCGCCACCACAACGCACGCCGAACCCTCTCGCCCGAGTGATCCCGACGATCCCCACGCACGCCGAACCTCTGCCGAACGCAGCCTACAACCTCAACTCACGCTGAAACTCGTCCGCGGACAACCGGCATCTCCCGAAGCAATCCCGATCCATACCAACGCTACTCCGACCTCAAACACTATTCCCTGTGCCGGAAGATGCGACGTAACCAACATTGGTAAGGCTTCCTTCCTATACTATTTCAATACATTTCCATACATAGCATACAATGTAGACATCCGATACAGCATGCATTTTTAAAAGCACACACACACACACACAACATTTAAAGGATATTAGGGGTATCCGAAAGACTCGTTTTACGAGGCTACTCGGGTGAGCTCTAATATTCTAATATTCTCTTCCTGGGAGTCATCTCGACTCTCCGAACTCAAAATCTCATCACACAAAAACAGTTTAAAATTATCTTTAAACTGATGCCCTTTTTCAATGTTTTGGGCTTAATAAAAACGGCGTGGCGACTCTACAAAACGAAAACGGCGAGACATTCGCTCCAACGCGAAAGACGCCAGATGCCGGGGCGCGAATGCGCTGCCTCTCGGATCCGGGTAATTTCAGTATGGAATGACGATCTGGTAAGTTGTAATCCCTATTTCTTACATAAATCTCTAGTACGTAGTCAAAAGTCTTATGTTTCTCTAACAATTATTTTTTTTCTTTGTTGAATTGTGTATATAGGATAATACAAATGCGCCTCCAGAGTATTACCCAGTAATGAATATTGCTTTCAATAAAGCGTGGCATGACTGAAAATACCAGGTGAGACAAGCATATAATAAGTATTACTCAGTTATGAATATTACTCAGTTATGACTTTGTTATGAATATTACTCAGTTATGACTTTGTAATATGGAAATGTCAGTTGAAACAGTTTTATAAGATGTATGAATCCGACCGGGACGCATTGGCTCACCCACCCCATGGGTGCGTTGCGGGTCAATGGGCTGAACTTGTTGCGATGTGGGGTACGGACAAGGCTCGGGTATATTTCAAATTAATCTCAATCTGTTATCGTGAATGTCTTATATAAGTAGTCAAATTAATACTAATATTATCTTCTTCTTTTTTCCAGGAAATATCAGAAACAAATAAAGCAAATCGAGAAAAGCAAGCGTGCCTGAACCGGACCGAAAAAAAGTCCCATCCCAAAGTCATAAAAGAGGTTTGTCATTTCAATTTAGTTCTCAGTTGTCAATTAATGTTGCTTTTTTGTATCGTATATAAATATATTTTTTTTTGTCAAATGATTCTATTATAAATTGTAGAGAGACGACGAGGGTTTACCAACTGATCGCGTAAGCTTGTTCATAGCTACGCGCACGGGCAAAACACCTGCAGATCAAGAAACCTCTCAAATGATTGTAAGTTAAAGTTTCAACCTTTTCTGTTTCAGTTTTGTTATTCTATAGAATACTTTTTTCATTTCTAACTTCATTTTCATAATATTAATTAAAGTTACAACATTTATATTGAACATGTTGTTTTTGTTACAGCAAACGTTTAATGATGCAATTGATGAGCTGCCAGAGGAGCAACAAAACTCTCCCAGGGCGCGCGAAAAGATTTTTACAGGTATGATGGGCACTGATGACCACGGGAGAGTGCGATGTATGGGAGGCGGTGTTAACAAAACTAAGGTGTTTGGTAAATCCTCAACTTCTCAAACAGCTGTATTGGAGGCGGTGGCATCCGTCAGAGCAGATTTTGAAAGGCAACTTCAGGAGCAACGCCAACAAAATGAGGAGCAACGCCAACAGTTTCAATAACAAATTGATGATTTGAAACGTTGTTTTATGGAACAACGTGGAAAAGACGGTAATGAATAGGTGATGATATGTTTCTCAAAGTTGTGGATTTTAGACATTGATTGAATTTTGGATACATTCAACAACTAACTTTTTTGTATAATGGTTATTATGTTTGGATACATTCAACATTAATTTTGTGTTAATGGTTATTATGTAGATTGTAAACATTGATTGCGGGTGTATTTTTGGTTATATACAGGTTGCATTTGTGTGTGTACAGGTTGAATTTGGTTTTTACGAATGTATATTTGGGGAAAGTGAATTATACAGGGCTGGGGGAAAAAATATACTTATTTACGGCGGACCCCTTCATCCGCCGTAAATAAAGGCATAGACGACTCGTGCCCAAAGGGGGGACGAGGGAACCTGGAGGGGGTGCAAATGGGACGACTCGTGCCTTGGTGGACGAGTCATCTCTAACAAGTCATTTACGGCGATGACCACATCCGCCGTATAAAATGGGCATGGACGACTCGTCCCCAAAGGGGGGACGAGGGAACCTGGTAGGGGTGCAATTGGGACGACTCGTGACACTGCGGACGACTCGTCTCTTATTTACGGCGGTCTGTGTAACCACCGTATAAAGATTACTCAAATAAGCCAGTGATATACGTATGTATTTCATTTATATACGGCGGTGATAATTCTGCCGTATATAGTATTTACGGCGGCTAGTCCGCCGTAAATACTATATACGGCGATGTTTTATACGGTGGACTATTTACGGCGGCTAGTCCGCCGTAAATACTATATAAGGCGGGGCGCGTTTTATATACGGCGGATTTTAACCGCCGTATATCAGCCTCTTTCTTGTAGTGACTCAACACACAAGTTAGCAAAATAAAAAGTATGGAATCATTTAAGTTCAAGCATACCCATTTCTCCTCTGAGGAAAGTAAACCTCTAGGAGTTCAGAGCTTTGGTGAGGATATCAGCAATCTGGTTGACTGTCCCCATATACTCTAAATGGATATTCCTCTTTTCCACATGGTCTTTGAGGAAATGATACTTGATATCTTTATACTTGGTCTTGGAATGCATGACAGGGTTGTTGGAGACTGAAATTGTTGAAGTGTTGTCACACATGATAGGGCAATTTCCTTCTTCAATTCCATAGTCCACCAACTGCTGCTTCATCCAAAGGATTTGACAGCAACAACTTCCAGCAGCAATATACTCAGCCTCTGTGGTTGACACTGAAACTGAAGCTTGCTTCTTTCTGGCCCAAGCAACTAGTCTATTCCCGAGGAAATGACAAGTCCCACTAGTGCTTTTCCTGTCAATTGTGCAAGCTGCATAATCTGCATCTGAATAACCTACGAGATCGAAATTCGAATCTTTGGAATACCAAAGTCCAAGGTTAGTGGTTTCAGATAAATAGCGAATTATACGCTTGACTGCAATCAAGTGTGCTTCTCTAGGATCTGCTTGATAGCGAGCACATACACAGACACTGAACATGATATCTGGCCTACTAGCAGTTAAATAAAGTAAATGAGCCAATCATACCTCGATATAGGGTTTGATCAACCTTCTTACCTTTTAGATCCTTATCTAGCTTATTGTCGGTGGCCATTGGAGTATCATATGCTTTTGCATTTTCTAGTCCAAACTTCTTTATCAACTCCTTGGTGTATTTGGCTTGGCTGAGGAAAATACCTTCTTCGCATTGCTTGATTTGAAGCCCGAGGAAGAATGTTAACTCTCCCATCATGCTCATCTCAAATTTGCTTTTCATTAGCTTTTCGAAACGCTTACAAAGTAACTCATTAGTAGAACCAAAAATAATATCATCGACATATATTTGAACAAGTATGATCATTATATTTGGCAATAAAAAGAGTTGTATCAATTTACCACGTTTAAATCCTTTTTCTAGTAAAAATTTAGAAAAAGTCTCATACCATGCCCTTGGAGCTTGCTTAAGTCCATACAAAGCCTTCTGGAGTTTGTAGACATGATTAGGAAATTTGAAGTCTTCAAATCCAGGCGGTTGGGCAACATACACGGTCTCTTGCAGTTCACCGTTGAGGAAGGCACTCTTCACGTCCATTTGATATAACTTGAAACGCTTGAAAGAGACGTACTCTAAGAAGATTCTGATAGCTTCCAATCTTGCAACTGGAGCAAAGGTTTCATCATAATCAATTCTTTCTTCTTGCCTATATCCTTGTGCAACCAACCTTGCTTTATTTCTTGTTATGCTTCCATTCTCATCCATCTTATTCCTAAACACCCACTTAGTTTCTATTACTCCTTGATCTTGAGGTCTAGGCACCAATGTCCAGACCTTGCATCTTTCAAACTAGTTGAGTTCCTCTTGCATAGCAACGACCCAACTGGAATCTTGGAGTGCTTCATCAATCTTCTTAGGTTCAACTTGAGATAACAGAGAGGTATGCTCATCATAGTTCGATTTCCTTGTTTGAACACCAGAAAACAGATCACCAATCACATTAGAGAGAGGGTGACTGCTGACTTCACGAACCTTCGGGGGTAAGTCTGGTTGGACTGAAATTTGCTGAAGATCTTCAATTGGAACATCGTTAGATCCTTCAGCGAAGTCATGGAAGGTAAGTTGACGAAGAGGTTCAATAAGCTGGATGGGGGAATTCTCAACATCTTCTTCCCTTGGAGTTGCATTTGGAGTGTGAACTTCAGGTGCGGTTTGAGAATTTTGGCCTGAGGGAATTTCAGTTAAGGGTGCTGGATTTTGCGGTTGAGGTTCAGGTGCGGTTCTAGAAGATTCACCTGTTTCATTATACTGGCTCAATCATCATCAACATTTGGAGCTCAAGGAGAGAATGTTCATCGAATGTAACATGGACAAACTCAACTATCTTTAAACTAGTTTTGTTAAAAACATGAAAAGCTTTTGAATGTTTAGCATACCCAACAAAAATACCTTCATCGGCCTTGGCTCCGAATTTACCTTTGTTTTCTCTTCCGTTGTAGAGGATAAAGCATTTACAGCCAAAGATCTTGAAGATTGCAATGTTGGGCTTCTTCCTCTCCATAGCTCATATGGAGTCTTGTTATAGGTTTTGTTGATGAGGGAGCGGTTCTGAGTGAAGCATGCTGTGTTGATTGCTTCAAATTCTGTAAATACGAGGCAGCCTTTGGCTTCGTATATCATTGTCTTTCCAAATTTCAATCAACGTCATGTTCTTCCTTTCCACAACCCCATTTTGTTGTGAAACACCAGCAGTCGAGAAATTGTGATCAATCCCATGGTCATCACAATACTGAGCAACACCGTTGTTCTTGAATTTTGTCCCATTATCTGATCTAACACTAACGATGTCGTCTTCTTTCTGAGTTTGGAGCCGTCTAAAGAGTGCGGTTAAGATGTCATAGCAATCGTTCTTAGAAATCATCATCTCAACCCATGTATATCTTGAATAATCATTCACCACCACTAAAGTATATATACTTCCTCCAATGCTAGCAGTGGTAACGGGTCCAAACAAATCTATGTGAAGCAGTTGTAAGCATCTTGCAGTTGAGGGCGCGGTCTTGCTGGTGAAAGACGACGCGATTTGCTTACCAAGTTGACATGCACTGCATTTCTTTGGATGATGGTCAGCCACTTTGGGTAAACCACGAACGAGGTTTTCCCTTCCAATCTTTGCTAGATACTTGAAGTTCAAGTAGCTCAACCTCTTGTGCCATAACCAACTATTCTCGCTCACATTTTTAGCTACAAAACAGAGATTAGTAATACTACATGCAGAATCTAGATCAATAATGTAAATATTACTCTTACAAATCCCTGTGAGTAGGGTGACTCCGGAACAAATCCCTGTGAGTAGGGTGACTCCGGAAATGCTATCTTACATTCAAAAGCTTTTCGTGTTTTTAACAAAACTAGTTTAAAGATAGTTGAGTTTGTCCATGTTACATTCGATGAACATTCATCGGCCTTGGCTCCGAATTTACCTTTGTTTTCTCTTCCGTTGTAGAGGATAAAGCATTTACAGCCAAAGATCTTGAAGATTGCAATGTTGGGCTTCTTCCTCTCCATAGCTCATATGGAGTCTTGTTATAGGTTTTGTTGATGAGGGAGCGGTTCTGAGTGAAGCATGCTGTGTTGATTGCTTCAGCCCAGAAATACTGAGGCAGCTTGGCTTCAGATATCATTGTCTTTCCAGCCTCAATCAACGTCATGTTCTTCCTTTCCACAACCCCATTTTGTTGTGGAACACCAGCAGTCGAGAAATTGTGATCAATCCCATGGTCATCACAATACTGAGCAACACCGTTGTTCTTGAATTTTGTTCCATTATCTGATCTAACACTAACGATGTCGTCTTCTTTCTGAGTTTGGAGCCGTCTAAAGAGTGCGGTTAAGATGTCATAGCAATCGTCCTTAGAAATCATCATCTCAACCCATGTATATCTTGAATAATCATTCACCACCACTAAAGTATATCTACTTCCTCCAATGCTAGCAGTGGTAACGGGTCCAAACAAATCTATGTGAAGCAGTTGTAAGCATCTTGCAGTTGAGGGCGCGGTCTTGCTGGTGAAAGACGACGCGATTTGCTTACCAAGTTGACATGCACTGCATTTCTTTGGATGATGGTCAGCCACTTTCGGTAAACCACGAACGAGGTTTTCCCTTCCAATCTTTGCTAGATACTTGAAGTTCAAGTGGCTCAACCTCTTGTGCCATAACCAACTATTCTCGCTCACATTTTTAGCTACAAAACAGAGATTAGTAATACTACATGCATAATCTAGATCAATAATGTAAATATTACTCTTACAAATCCCTGTGAGTAGGGTGACTCCGGAAATGCTATCTTTGATAAAGTAATTTAATGACGTGAAGTTGCAAACCATTCCTTTGTCGCAGAATTGAGAAATTGAAAGGAGGTTGTGCTTGAGTCCTTCAACAAGAGAAACCTTCTCAATGGTTAGGTTTCCTCTCCTTATTACACCATACCCAATGGTTTTGCCTTTGTTGTTGTCACCAAAGGTTACAGACGGACCACTTGCTTCAATGACATCTTCTAGTAATGATCTATCTCCAGTCATATGTCTTGAGCAGCCACTGTCAAGATACCATTCATTATCCTTGGAGTGACCAGCCATTAAGCAGAGGACCTGAAATGTAAACATTAAGAACGAGGTCCCCCTTTATTCCTTGGGTCCTGAGGTTAGCAACCTTTCACGACCCACACTTGTTTGACAGAAGGAGGTTTACTCTTCCTGGCATTGGGTGTGAACCGCAAAAGGCATTCTGCAGCCTTGTGACCTAAATCATCACACACAGAGCATCTATGAAAGCTACAAGCATCATGAGTTTTTACTAACTCCTTACTTTTCTTAGGAGCTGCATTCGGTTTGGGAACAGCGGTTTCAGCCTTGACAAAGGTAGTTGTCTTTGGTTTGACCGTGGATTTTCTAGGAACGCTCTTCTTGCTTTTTGAAGGCAGGAGGTGCGGTTGAAGAAGAAGGGCGGTCAGCCTTGCAGTTGGCAGCAACACCTATTCCACCAGAAGCGGTTGGAGTAGAGGTGCGGTCAGCTCCATAAGACATCTCCTCTGCATCTTCACTCTCAGAATCTTTTCCTTTCATCTGAGAGTTTTTTTCAAACTGTTTCTTTGGGTAGACATAATGGAAATTAAGTTGTCCTTTACCCTTAGAATCAGCACGCTTCCCCTTAGGAATTTCTTTAGTTAGTTTAGAAATTTTCTCATCCTTTTCACAACAGGATGCACACTTCTCCTCTTCACCTGTTCCAAATCCCAGACCTTCTTTAATACTGGTTGTTTGGAAATCTATAATTTGATCCAAGGTGACTTTGACTTGAGCCACCCATCAATAATCTTCTGGAGATCGTTGATTTGGGTGACCAGATCATCATTCCTAAGTTGAAGTGCGGCAACCTTAGTTTCAAGGATGCGGTTTTGATCAGCAAGAGGATAAATACTTTTGATTTGGTCCTTAAGATTGGAAATTTCAGACCTCATCACAGTTTTCTCCGTCTTGTACTGAGAAAGTTCATCAAGAGCTAATCCTAAAGCTTTCTTAACATTGGAGAATTTGTGGATCATCATTTCTACTTCCTTGAACATCCTTTCATGTTCCATGGGAGAAACTTCTTCCACCACCTTATTCAAAATTTTCTTCATTGAAATTGCTTTTGAAGGTGGAGCATTTTTAGGGGGAAAAATGGGACGCGAATACGAACTACTCCCTATTTTAATGCTAGGAGTAAGTTTGATATCAGTATCCAATTTAAAATTTGGAATTTTTATAGAAACCTCTTCATCCTCCATATCTAGCGACTCGATTGACTCAGTATCTAACTCATCAGAAGCATCCGCAACTAAGCAGAGATTAACCTCTTCGGTTTCTTCATCACTTCCATCATCAGAGTCTGTTTCAATCCAAGTTGCTAATTCCTTAGAATTCTCTTCCTCCTCAGCAACATTCCCTTGCGACGAGAAAATTTCACAGGAGAGGTTTTCTTTTTCATGTATTCATATTTAGGCTGTGGACACTCAGATGCAAAGTGACCAGGTTTTCTACCGTTGTAGCAAACTAGATCACTCTTTTTCTTTGTATCAGCAGCCTTGAAAAAAGTTGCTGGAGGTTTGCCTTTAGAAAATGATTTTGTGAAAGGTTTTGAGGATTTTCTAAATTTTTGAAATCTTTTCACAAACATGGAAAAATTATCATCATCCAATTCGATGAGTGATGAGGTTGATATGGAAGAATCAACGGTTTGATTGGATGTGGTTGGTTTCTCCTCATGTTCCACGACGGACATGGAAAGCGATTTGGTTTTCCCTTCAATCTCTTCAATATGATTTAATTTAAGCTCATAGACTCTAATATTTGCATACAAGTTACTTAACGACCAAGTATTCAAAACTTTGGAGTCTTCTAGAGAGGTTGCTTTATTTACTCATCTAGAACCTAAAGCAGCTAGGAAAGTCATATTGATTTCCTTATCAGTTAAAGTCTTGCCAAGAGATCTACAAGCATTAACTACCTCAACATAGCGGTCATAGGTCTAACGCAAGCTTTCGTTGAATTTTATGTTGAAGTTGTTGTAGGATCTTTCAACAGCATATAATTTGTTCTCCTTGCACTCGTCATCACCTTCGAGGTAGCTCTCTATGGCATCCCACATCTGCTTTGCGGTTTTCAGATACATCACTTTTTGAAGGGTTGAAACGGAAAGGGTTCCAGAAATGATGTGCCTCGCCTTGCTGTCCAAGGCAGCTAATCTCTTCTCTTCATCCGACCACTCGTCTTTTGGCTTTTTAACTTTTGGAATTTCTGCACTAGTGGCTGGATTGGTGTTGGCCTTCATGGGAACGAACGGGCCATTGATCACGCATTCCACCAGCATCTCATCAATAGTCTCCAAATGAATAAGCATTCGGCACTTCCAGATGTCGAAGTGGTCTTCGTCCAAAATTGGAATGTGTGAATAGTTAACAGTTGTCATTGTCTTTGAGTTTGTCATATCGAATCGACACACAAGCTGTTAAGCTTGAAAAATAGTGGTTTTATAAATGTGTTAAGCTCTGATACCACTTGTTGGTCCCAAAGGTGGCAACAAGGGTGAAAAACAGCTAGAGGGGGGGTGAATAGCTGTTACAAATTTTTTGCCATCTTTTAAAACTAAACCTCTAAGCTTACAAAACTTCTTGCAGTGTGTTAGAAACTGCAAGTAGAGTTGTAAAATGCACAGCGGAATATTTGAGTTACAAAGCGGTTTTGGAGGTGCGGTTTGCAAAGCGATTTTAGTGCGGTTTTGTGAGCAGTTATAAAACTGAAAAATGAGGTTTGACAAAGTTAACTCCAAACACATTCACAATAATGAATAACTAAAATTAAGATCAAACAGAGATAGAGATAAACAATTAGTAAGAACAGTAAATAGAGATGCAGAAATAAAGAACACGCTATTTGGAGTGGTTCAATCGATAAACGATCTACGTCCACTACCAAGATGGTTAGTCTTAAATTTTCTAAGAGTTAGATTTTATATTGAGTATGAGAGAGATTACAAGTTACAAAGTATTCAAACTCAGATCTAAATTCTATTCTATGAAGATCAAATCCTAGACTATAACCAGTGTATCTCAAATGAGTAATCTATGTGATTAAACAAGTGAGGTATGTGTGTGTGTTTACAAGATCAAGGATCTTTGGATCTATGAGATGGAGAGCACATTGATTCTTGATGGTGTTAAGGCTTGATTTCTGGGCTGGAATATTTTTCTTGAAGTAGAAGATGAAGATTCAAATGACTAAGAATTTTCTGGGCAGAGCTTCAGCTTTTATGAACTCACAGCAAATCAATTTCTCAAGCAATCTTCAAATGATGAAGATTGGGGGTATTTATACCCAAGCACCAAGGATATAGCCGTTGGACACAGCTGTAGCAAGTACTGTACTGGTGCTTTCCCAATGGTTCACAATATCCACTTTTGTCCTTTGATACAACAGTTGCATGTAAAGCTGATCAGACTCCAGCTGCAAATAAGGTAGTTAGGACACCTGTCACCTTTTCAAGATCCTTGCAGATCTTCTCTGACATTGAATCACGTGACAAGATTTGGTGGTTGACTTTTGACATTGCTGTCGCGGATTCCAACGGTAAAATGTGGTTCACTTCAAGTCTTCAATCATTGGATGCGGTCTGGTGTGAAGCGGTTGAGAATGTGCGGTTGGTTACACCAGTGAGGTTTCATCAGTGCGGTTTGGAACTGCATAACCCATGCGGTTAACATCAAAGCGATTGCACTTAGATTGTCAAAGAGCGGTTTCAGACAAAGGATTTCCACAAAGCAGTTGCTAGGAGCGGTTTGCTTAGTGCGGTTTGATAAAGTGGTCTGAACTTCTTGAACTGCAACCTCATATCCAATGACTCTTGTGCCAGTCTTCAAGCCTAATTTAACCTATTCTATAAAATGGACTTAGCTAAAAAATTGAAGTCTAAACTTCATTACATAGGGTCCTGAAGTCCTTAAAATAGAGAGGAGGTTATAGTATCAATCAAATCTTAAGCTAATCTAGGAGGGTTAAAATATGCATACCCAACACACGGTCGTGCCTAACGTCAAAAAAAAAAAAAAGTTTCTATTTTCTTGGCAAAATCCTACTGCTGCCCTGATGCGATACCACCAACAACCACATCACATCAGAAATCAAGTCAACGTCCGGGAACACATCCATCTCCATCTGCTCCATCAAATCCAGTTCATCTCATCACTCTTCAAAATTGGACTTATCCAAGGATCGTCCATCTTGCGGGGGTATATTAGGAATATAATATTATCAAAATATTATATTCTAGCATATATTGTTATACATTGTAACCCTATAAATATGTACCTTATGTTATTAATAAAATTGAGTATTTCATACTATTCTCCTCTTTCTTGTATATGATTGACTTCGTCTCATCTCTCTCCTTTATTCTCATTATCTGCCTTCCTCCCGTCATCTTTGGTCTGGTGCAGGAAAAATTTCAAGTGTAAATAAATCATCATTAGTATTCCAGAAGAAATAGCTAATCTTTAAGTGTGTTTCTTGGGTTTGGCGGCTAATCATTTCGCTCTCTTGAAACTGTTTGTTATTTTGTACAACTGTGGATATCTACCTTGTTCTACATATTTGTTTTTGTACATTGTAGATTCTACAGCATTTTTATTTATATGCGCACTAGTACAAATCCCCCTAATTCCATCAATTTTTTATGAAGCTAAAAACTCACTATTTTTTAGCTTGGGAATATGACGGAATAGAGCAAAATGGCTCTCTAAACCGCACGCCTCTTTATTATGAAACAACAACATTCAGTCTATGCAATTTTCAACGCAATTTCATCATGGGTCATCCGGATACACACAAACATACATATGGATGTTTGGATTATCATTGTGCTCATTTTGCAGTTGACTTGTCTAACCTTTTTAAAAAATGTGCTTTACTAGTTTGTACATTAGTTGTACAATGTTAAAAATGCTCTAAGTCACTTATTTGGAAATGCAACATTTATTTTAGGACAAACCAAAATTGAAAGTGCGTTACAGCAGAGTCAGAAAAACGATATACCATGCCTTTATGCCTACAATTAAAGAGAGATAGTAACCCATCAAAAATTTATGAGTCTAGGGCTGAGAAATATTATCTTTTAGTATGGCGTCAAGTTTCTATGAAACTACCACTTATCTTATTAAATTGATGATGAATAGAGATAAACGACTAGTCAAGAGGGAGTTGACCCTGCTCTTGTCTATGTTCAAATCCAACAGGTATTATGATGCTGCCTCAAGAAGAAGAAGAAGAAGAAGAAGAAGAAGAAGTCAGTCTTGAGTAGAAAATCAAGCAGACTGCATTTATCATCTCATCAGTTATACAAAAAAGTATAGTTGTTGTTTATTATATACAGTAATCCTTTAGCATCAATCACACACATTAGAGGGAGGGAGGGAGGTTGATATATTTAGTTGAAAGCGGCAGGAGTATAATACTACATGCAAACAAAATCGGGCGGGCAAAGGAGAGCAATTACATATTCTTGTACGGATTACATCAGACTATCAGAGGCTGTCCATCTTGTAGGTAAGCTGACACAGAGACCATCATCACTCCTATAGAAATCGCTAATAGAAGGCCACTGGGAATTACTTTACCTGTTGATGCAAACCTTATACCTGCATCAACAAAATTCCAAATATTACTCCGTGTCAAGTTTGAAGAACTGACCCAGAAAGGCATACCATCATCTATTGCGCAAATGGGTGCACATAATTTAAAAAGAATAACGGGTGCACAAAATAATCGGTAGAAGATGCATAGATGTGGATAGCAATAGCATACCAAATACAGAAGCAAACAGGAGAGCAGATCCAAATGTAATTGCATCACCTATCTCCTTTGTCTCGGGTGCTTGCATCAGAAAGTAGGCCTACACACAATTAATTACCATTTTTCTGGTATCAAAACATGGAGCTACAAACAAGTATCCTCAAGTTTATTAGCATAAGAAGGTAGAAAACCCAAAAAGTGTGGTTTGAGATAATTTTTCCCTTTTCAGTTTGCTCATCCTCACTCTTTCAGTATTGCAAAATTAAAAAAACAATAAAAAAAATAGTAAACTCAGAAAGACTTGCCACACTCCCTCCGTCTCGAAATGATCTTCCTACTTTTTGGTTGTTAATACAAATGTATTTTGAGTAATAATTTTAGGTTAATTTTATTATCCTAATGAACATCTAAAAATTGTTATTCATAGTAACGATAATGATGTATCAATAACAAGTTTCAAATTTTCATTTGGATAATCAAATTAACCTAAATATATTGCTCAAAGTACATCCGTAGTGATAGCAAAAAAAGTGGGAAGATCATTTTGGCACATAGAGAGTATTATAGGGAGCAAGGTTCTAAAAAGCGCTAGGCGGACGCTAGGCGGTGGAGTCGGGCCTAGCGCCTAGGGGCCTAAGCGGGGCCTAGGCGGGGCCGAGAAATTAGACAAATTTTGCATATATTCCATATAAAATGAACTTTCAGTTTCAATGTTAACAACAAAAAAAACATAAGTAACAACAGTACAACATTTTCATAAGCCAAAAAGCATAAAACCATTACTTCACAGAATCACGGTTCACTTTCGAAGTATCCATAAACTAGTTATTGTCAACATTTTCACTAGTTACTTCACGGTTCACATTTTCATAAGTCAACAACAGTTCAATTTGGAACCATTACAATTTACAATTTGGAAATAAAAGGAGTGTCCATTAGAACAATGTAATAAGACATAAATGCTAATAATGTTGTTGCAACATCAAATAAGAAGCGGGAAAATTCTATTGTATATTATGAGGTATAAACTATATTATGAACTATGAAGTATAACATCCAGAAGAACCCAGATAGCAAAGCTAATAAACACATACGGGACTGTTGGTTTCTTCCATGTGCCGGCGGCGGGGTGGTGGGTGACCGGCGTCTCATCAGATTCCGAAAAATAAACACATTTACAAATAAATTAAACCCCCAAATCAATGTAAATCGTCATCGTCAATCAAATAAAACAGCCCTGAGCTAATTGTAATCGGATCAACATAGAATCGATAAGAAAAAACGAAAGGCGGAATTGAAATCGATCTGGGATGACTGTTTTAAGAAGAACTGAACAGAAATAAGCTTGCAATTGTGTACTTACTTTTACAGGGTTGATTGTAGAGAGAGAGAGAGAGAGAGAGAGAGAGAGAGAGAGAGAGAGAGAGAGAGATTTGAGGGGTTAGAGTGATGGCATGAATTTATTTATTTATGTAAAGGTTTGGTTTTTATAATGTTCTTTTACTGTCAATTCTAGCTATGGCATTTGTTAGAATGAACAAAGAAGGGTGGCGCAGGTTAAGAGTGATCGGCCCAATTCCGCCTAGCCCGCCCAGACCGCCTAGCACCGCCTAGCCCCGCATAGCCCGCCTGCGCCTAATTCCCCCGCCTAGGCATAAATCGCGGCGTTGCTCCACCGCCTAGGGCGCTTTTTAGAACACTGATAGGGAGTATATAGAAGCTTTTGAACGGCAACAACATTTAATGTACAGCTTGGAACCATATATACCTATTTCGAACCATCAACGGTAATCTCTTTAAAGAGGGAAACCACTTCTATGTCTCCCTCCGTCCCACATTGATAGTCCTATTTGACTATTCAAACATTTTAACAGCCTAGTTACATTTACATCACTAACCTTAATCAAATTTAATTATTACTCAATTACACACTCTCATCCTTTCCTCTCTCTTTACCTATTCCTTCTTGATGGTTAAGTTTGGAAGTTTAGTGATTTAAACCTATCAATTTTGGAAATTGAACTATCTTTTTGTGACAGACAAAAATGGTAAATGAGTCTATCATTTTGAGACGGAAATAAATGGGGAATAATAGGAATGGGAAAAAAAAACTAAGAAGGGATGTGGAAGAAAAGCAAAACCATGCAGAGGACATTAACAAAGCAATGGCTCATCAGGTCGGGAGAAGACAAGGACTCGTGTGAGTTAAGTGGAAGAAAGGTTCTTGATGTGTCCAGAGAGGAAGAGTACAGCAATGTGAACTTTTCCCACTGCTTATAGAATAGAGCTTGTCGACAAGACAAAAGTCCAGGGCAAAAATAATTGATTAGCAGGATTCAAATACAATAGAATATACACGGCGATGGGGAAAGAGATGCTTTGCTATTATTTAAAATTTAAAAAAAAAAGGTAATTTCTAGGAACGTAGAAAGATCATTTACAAACAAAATAACACAAAATGTTTTGATTTCTAGATTATTTCAGTTACTTTGTTGAAGTTGACTCAAATTCAACATCACACTTTTCCTTGAGCTTGATCATTTCCTTTATCATAACGTGCAAATATACACAAATAAGGCCAATTGGTGTATTGCGGATTTAATAACGTAAAAAAATTTTGTAGTATCTAACACATCCAACTATTTTTTTGTTGCATCCATGACCAGTGCCACTAACGCCGTTCACTTTTTTCATTCAGGTATCATGTGCATTGCATGTGACAATACTTTTGGAGATAAAATAGGAAAATCAATGCAAATTAAAATTGAACAAAACATGGATGATTCAATATGTAAACCACAAAGGGAAAAGCAAATAAAGTCACCATTTTCTTTACTTTAACATTTCACTCCTCTTCCCCACTCACTATTCACAGATTTATCCTCTTCCGTCTCCCTGCCAAATGACTCCTCCACCTCCTTCCGCCGCTTAATCTCTTCTCCCTATCCTCAAACTCAACTTCTCCATCGTCATTGTTGCCGAGGGTTAAAGTAGCAGTTTTGCATTTCTAGTAAGTGCATCGCTCCAAACTGGTGTGAATCGTAAATCGGTTAATGAGTCCTATGTCCACCTTTTCTCAGGTGTAGTTTTGTGATAGCTTAACTTACGCAATTAGGCTTCATTTATCTTTATGTTGTAATCTTCATTTTGTGTTTCTTTTGATGGACTCCTTATCCATCTAATTATACTTTCTTTTTTCATTACTCCCTCCGTCCCAAATGGTCTGCCTAACTTTAAGAATCTTTTTCCTCAAAAAGACTGTCCACCTTCAGTAAAATCTATTACATCGCCTTGAAAATAGGCAAAACTGCTATTTTAGCCACTTAATTTTCCTGTTTCTCAAAAGCAGTCACCAACTTTTCTTTCTCAAATGTCTTCATCCACAATCCAATGTTTTGCAATGTGCTCAGTGTTGTGGAATTGTAGTCTATCAGTGTAGTTCTAGCCCATACTACTTGATCAAAGGTGAGACACATACACGCAATAATTATATGTAAGTAATCAATAAGAAAAACAAAACACACGATGTTTGTTAACCCAGTTCGTTACAACAATGACTACCTCTAGGGGCATTACCAAGTCAGAATATCAATTAATATCACAATTTGTGATGTTACAATATCGCTCATGTTTACAACAATAAATATAGCCTCCGATTATGAATACACTCTAGAAACATACAACCATTAACATATCATGGACCATCAGTAGAATGCCCCTAAGGACACCCCACAGGACCTCACTGTTTTTGGCTCTCTGTAGGTCTCATAGATTCTCGTTAGCTCCCACAAATTAGCAACAATTAATTTGATCACACTAGCACACAATATTCATGGCTATCACTTGGCTTTTATAGGATCAACAAACCTAAACCCTAAGGATTTTAATTCTCCTCAAGGAAGTAATCTGCTTCATGCCAAAAAAGGATTTACGTTGACAAAAGAAGTCTACGCACAATTCGGAAACAAATGTTGCTACAATTTCGGCCTTTTCCTTTTTCCGCTAGGTTTGTTTTCAATCCCCATACTCACTCCATTGACGGAGTCGTCAATTATTTTATGGATTTGGTCACATGAGACATGTAACTAACACCCAAATCTAACGGAAGACTTAGGGATAGAAAATGACCAATATACACTCGTCTTCCACCTCTAGAAAAGAAACCCATCACGTCCCTTTTCATTTACCAACCCCCCCACCCCACATTAATGCCATCAACAGCTACTATTGCCCTGCCACCACCATACCAGACAACAACATTAAACCACCATATTACTACCATTACTAGTACACAAAAAAATAAACAAATCTTTAACTTATGTTGCCCTCACTAAGAAAGCAAGGAAACGACTTTAAAGAGAAGAAGATATAAAGGTTTAAAGGATTGTGCATCAAGGTATCCACAGTTGATCTGAGTTCAAGAACATAATGTAAATGCAAGGGTAGTGCGGATGATGAGAGCAGAGACGGGTACTTGCCTCCGGAGCTAGCAGTTAACTAGCACCATATTCTATAGAGCTATGCATTTCTCTTCTTCCGATGAACGGTCTAGTGAAACCCTAGAAAATTTATTTTTAGTTAGTTAATTGATATTTGATTATTTAATTGGCTTTGAGTTTTATTAGTCATTTGAGTTTTGATTATAAATAGAAAAAGGTTTTGGTTGTCTATTTCTGAGTTTGAAAGTTTGGTAGTCTTTACCTAGGATTTGAGGGTGGGTTGCATGGTTGAATGAAGAAGGTGAGTTGTTAAGTTTGATTTAGGTGACGTCTTTATTTTACTTATATATTGTTTTTGTTTCTTTTTAATAAAATTAAACGAGCAAGGAGTCATTATACTTTCATCAACAATGTTAATCGACTTGTTAAATAATTAATTGTTAATTACACAAAGCCACGTGACCAAAATCTGTTAAAGAATATGTCAGCTATGTTAATGGAGTGAGCACATTGCAAAAATTAGAATGTGGATGAGGACATTTGCAAAATAAAAGTTGGGTGACCAAATTTGGAAAACATGTAAAAGTTAAATGACCAAAATAACAATTATGACTTAAATTGTCTTTCCATAATTAGTTGTGTAGGAAGAAAATCCTCTGAAGGATATGAAGATCGGGTCTTATATGGCGTTTCACTTAACCACCAAGGATCAATGGAGAAGAGGAGTGAAAGTAATGGGCTAATAAGCTTTAGGAGATGACAGTCTAAGGGTGAACTTGAGGGAATGTTACTGTGGCTGTGAAGAATGAATGCAACCATCTATATATATGTAATGGTTGTGTGTGTCCGTACCGCACGTGAGGGCTCACGTGCGTCCGTATCGCGTGCTGGCCTTATTAGATTGGTTGATCTGTTTGTCGTATGGAATTGCACCACGCATCAATAGTTTAGTTCATCACATGACTTCTCCCTTTAAGCCTAATTAGGACACATGTCCAACTGCGACTGGACCACGTGGCAATCTCATTACCCAATCCTCCGATCCACTACTCCTGGTGATTTCCAATTGCCATTACGAACCATCCCGCAGAACTTGTCCAATTATGCAGGATAAGAAATTAAGAAAAGTTGCAGTTTTAGCAGATGGTTTCGAGCCTGTATGTATTATGCAACTAAGGTATACTTGAGTCCCTAAATCACAGGTACTCAATAGTAACCATAAATCACATGGTCAGGATGGCACGGATATAACCATCAGGCTTTGGCCTGGCGGCCAGAGCTCATGGCTTCCAACCTGGAGGTCATGGGTTCGATCCCCCTCCCCCCAGAAGTTAGAGGGAAGGCTTTCTCTCCCTAAAATTTCCTAGGCGCTTCTGTGTGTGTGTGAGTGTGAGTGTGTGTGTGTGTGAGTGAGTGTGAGTGTGAGTGTGTGTGTGAGTAGTGAAAAAAAAATGATGGCACGGATATACAAGTCTACTACTTGCAGTGTTTTAAAAAGCGCTAGGCAGATGCTAGGCGGCGGAGTCGGGCCCGCCTAGCGCCTAGGGGCCTAAGCGGGGCCTAGGCGGAGCCGAGAAATTAAACAATTTTAAATATATTTCATAAATTTATATATAAATCTAAAAAATAGTGCAATTTATTTTTATTATTTGTCAAAAATAAATAATATTTTTATACAAAATAAAAAATCTAATATTAAGATGCTATTTATTTGTCAAAAATAATAAAAAGTTGCCTTGGCCCTGGCCGGCCTTGGCCGTGGCCTTGGCCTAGGGAGGTTATCCCACATCGAAATAAAGGCAAAGTAATCAAAGGCATGTGGCTCGGCCGGCCTTGGCCTTGCTTTGATTCGGCCATGGCCTTGGCCGTGTGGCCTTGGGAGGTTATCCCACATCGAAATAAAGGCAAAGTAATCAAAGGCATATGGCTCGGCCGGCCATGGCCTTGGCCGTGTGGCTTTGAGAGGTTATCCCACATTGAAAGAACAACAAAAAAAAATCAAAGGCATGTGGCTATATAATAGGCTGAAGCTGAGATTACAAGCAACACTCGACCGTGGCCTTGGCTTTGGAGTTTAACCCGCCTAGTCAACGTCTAATGGCCCCTAGTCAACGCCTAATGGCGCCTAATGACGCCCACGCCTAATTTGGCCGATTTGGCTGATTTGTTTATAGGCGCGGCGTTTGGTCACCGCCTAGAACCTAGTCGCCGCCTAGGCCGTGTTTTAGAACACTGACTACTTGTATGTTATTAAGAAGATACTTACAAGGAAGATGGTAATTGTATTTATTTATATTTTTTCTACTAAATTGATTAATGTCAACTTTTTCGAATATTCATCAAATTCAAAAGGGGACAAATCAATTTGGAAATTGTGGAAGTACATTTCTAATAAAAAACAAAAAATAAATAATACTCCCTATGTTCCATAATACATGCTACTGAAGGTGAATGGCTGAATGCACACAGATTAAGAAACATGTCAAAAATACTATATTACCCTTAAATAATTTTATACATTCCTAAGCGTGAGTTGTTACTATTCATATATCAAGACCAACTTGCCAAAGAATACTTGAGGTAAGCTTGGAAGTAAAAAGGGGCAATTTTGACAAGTTGTACTAAAATTGTATGGAATAGCGTGAAAGTTCAATCTTTAAGGAACAAAACTTTCCTCCTCCACCGACATTGTTTCATAAATAGATAGAGGGTGTATTAATGATAACGCCTAAGGTTCCATCTCAAAACCAAATGACAATGAGAGGAGTAGCCCAGAATATTTATATGTAAATCACAAGGCTTGTTTATTCCTCATATGGAATAAGCGCTTCAACACGCCCCCTCACGCATAGACAATGTGACGACCCCAATCCTAGGCACTTATTTTAAATATTTAATTATATGCTTTTAATATTTATGTTATCTTTATGTGTTCAATTATGTCTTTAAAATTCTTAATTTAAGATAAATTGAGTGAAAAGTAAAATTAGGATCTTATGAGAATTTATTGGACATTAAATAAAGAAACTAGGGGAAATAATAAAAATGGGAATTTATTAAATAGATAAATAGTGTAGGAAGGTTAAATGAGTAGGATGAATTAATGGGATAAGAATTTATTTTATTTTATTTCTTTAAGTTAAGTTGAAAGCCTAAATCCTTAGAGATTGGCATGGGGGGCCAAGGAGGTCTTCCTTCTCCTAGGTGCGACACTTGTCCAATCCCCCTCACCTCCTCTTACTTTCCCCCCTTCCCCTTCATTTCTCATTCATCTTCAACCTAGAGGAAGTATAGAGAAATCCTCCATTGAAGCTTCCACTCCCCAAGCCTTGAAGTCAAGACTTTCTTCATCCAAAAATCAAGTCCAAGAGCACCTTTGAAGTTGAATCTCCTAGAGGAACCCATCTAGATCAATCTTCCCTTCTAAAATCCAAGTGAGTTATTATGACCCTTTTCCTTCCTTGAATGTTCATGAATATTTATGTTGTTATGAATGTTCTATGTGCTTTGATGCTTGGGAAAACTCTTTTAGATTTAGAAAATGTTATGGTTCATGGAAGTTGAATTGATCTAGGGTTAAGAGATGGTTTCATGGAGTTAAATGAGTAGAGTAAAGTTACTAAGGTTGGAAATGTTCTTTAGGTTCATAACTTAGAATGCATTTGGTTGGAATTTTGGGATTTTGAGAAGTTATTGTTGATGGCTGCTGTTTTGCCATTTCTGGGCCGAGGGCACGAGTCGTGACCTCAAGCACGAGTCGTGCCATGTGAGGGTCACGAGTCGTGCCTTGGAATAAAGGGAAGTCGTGACCTGTGGGGGGACGCCAGGTTCAGAGGAGGGTCACTTGGGCACGAGTCGTGCCCTGGGGGACGAGTCGTGCCCTGGCCTGGTTTTTCACCCCATCTTTAGGGCTATTCAAACCTAATCAAACTCGAACCAAAATGAAATCTCTTTAACCTAGATTAAAGTAGAATACTTTGGCTTCACAATGACGTTCTAAGTGATCAAAAGGGAGTAGTGGAAGTACTATAAATGTTGCTTGGAAAACGTTAGATAACCTAGTTTGGTAACTAGACAATTATGATCCCAACTTGGTAGATTCAACTTAGACCCTTAAAGAGGCTATGTATTATTGTATAATGACCATGTAGGATGGATTGATGCTACTTCCTTGCTTACATTGAGTTCATATACATTGTTGTATTATGCATAGTGTGTTAATTTAATGTTGCACTATGATATTGGTTGAACATGAGTATATTTTACCATGTTGATATATTGTTATCCCTTTTGTGGATTTTACTCAAGTATCTATTATGTGCTTGATTATGTGTGAGTCAGCTGACGTTGGGGGTATAACAGAATACGATCAATTATGGAAGTGTGACCTAATGTGATCGGATTATGTTTTATCTGTGACCGTCCCCTCCTGTGGCCACAGGTTGGGGTTATAGCGTCTGTATTGAGCCAAAAGCCTTACAGAGTTGCTACTGTCTTATTTGGTTCCCTGAAAAACGGGTCTTATAAGACGTGAGTATTGCTTAAGCAGCTCATTTGTATAATTGGAGTATTATTATACCCAATGTTGTACGACTCTGTTCGTACGGGAAAAGGTAAACCAAGGTAATGGAATGTGTTTATAGCTTTCCCAATGTGTTATGTGCGACTTGTTATATGTTGCATTTATTTGGCATATTGTTGCATCCATAATAGCTTGCTGAGATTTATTCTCACCCCTCTCCCTTTACTGTTTTAGATCCCGAGACAGGCGGACCGGCTAAGTAAGGGCGGGAAGGAGTTTGGAGTAATCTTTTGGGTTTTGTCGGGGTATGTATAGGGTGACGTATAAATTGTATTTTGGTAATTCCATTCTTGGAGTTTGTAATTATAAACCTTAAACTCTACGTCATAACCTTAAATCTTTTGTAACTAAACAGTTAACTATTTTCAAAGTTAGTTATCTCCTCCTCCGATGTGGAGTTGAGTGGAGTCTTTTGAAATGTTATGTTATTCATGTTTATGTTTGAAAGTCAAAGTAAAGTTTTAAAAGTTTAGTGTTTTCGGGTTAGTTTGAGGACGCTCCAACTCGGGACACGTGTAGGTTCCGGGTCGGGGTCCTCACAGTTGGTATCAGAGCTCGGTTAGAATTCTCGGGTAGAGTCTAGCTGAGTGAGAGTGTGTGATAACTGACGTCGAGTGTTTAATGCAGGAGTTTGTTGTTATGGCGGGAAATGATGGTGATCAGAATCTGGGTCTGGGTGGTGATGGTAATCCAAATGCCGAGATGATGGATATGTTCCGAGGGTTTCTTCAGCATATGGCAACTCAGAATCAGAATTTGAATCAGAATCTAGGCAGACAAGGGCAACATGGGTTGGAGAAGTTCGTGAAGATGTCCCCTCCTAGCTTCAACGGAGATCCGGATCCGCTGAAGGCTGAGAGGTGGCTTGAGGCTATGAATAAGATTTTCGCAGCTATGGAGAGTACGGATGCGGAGAAGGTGAGATGCGCCGTTTTCAAGTTGGGAAGGACCCGCTTTGAGCACCGCGGTGGCAGGTAGTGAAGGATGGTTGGGACCGGGATTTGACACCGCAGACTTGGGAGAACTTCACACTCAAGTTCCGAGATCACTTCGTACCGATGGTTACTAGAGACAAGAAGGAAGGCGAGTTTCTGAAACTGGAGCAAGGGACCATGACAGTAGCGCAGTATTCAGCAAAGTTCACAGAATTGGCCCGATATTGTCCTCATTTGGTGCCGGATGAAGAGAGGCGAGTCTACCGGTTTGTGAAAGGTTTAAGGGTTGAGTTCCGGAAGCAGTTGTTGACGCATAACTTCGCCAACTTCCAAGCAGCAGTGAATATGGCGTACCGGATTGAGAATGACATAGAGGAGCATCGTGGTAAGAATGAAGGTGGAAACAAGAATAGATTCCAAGGTCAAGGTTCGGGACAGAATAGGGTGCAGCCGAGGACATTTACTCCGGGAGCGAATCGAGGAGGTCATGTGGCGGCTCCGGCAAATCGTGCGACTTCCGGTCAGTTTGGGACGACATGTGGGTTTTGCAAGAAACTAGGGCATTCGGAGGACAAGTGTTGGAGCAAACAAGGAAAGTGTTTGGAGTGTGGGTCGACAGGCCATTTTAGGAGGAATTGCCCCAAGTTACAGAATAAGCAAGCTTCGGGTACCGGATTTGGAGGACAAGGTAGTGGTGTGAAAAGAGATGTTGATGGGAAACCTAAGGATAAAGTCCAAGGTCGTGTGTTTGCTTTGGGTCGAGGAGAGGTCGATCCTAATGCCGTCATTAGAGGTATAGTTCCTGTCTCAGGAGTTAAGGCCCGCATTCTTATAGATCCCGGGTCTTCCCATTCATTTGTGGCGTCTCATTTTGCATTCTCATTGCATATCTTGCCTGAATCTATGCCTTATGTGTTGGAGGTCTCTACTCCTATGGGAGAGAGCCTTGAATCTTCTTTGATATATCGTGGTTGTGATGTGACTATATGTGGGCATGTATTGCCGGTGGATTTGGTCGAGTTACCAATCCGTGATTTTGATGTGATCCTTGGGATGGACTGGTTGAGTCAGTGTCATGCCTTGGTAGACTGTCGTAGAAAACGAGTCTCATTTGCTATGCCTGATGTGCCTACTTTTATATTTGATGCCGATAAATCTATGTTCGGTTTGCATGTTATTTCTGCCTTAAAAGCTAGAAAGATGCTATCTAAGGGGTGTGCGGGTTACTTGGCTTATGTGGTAGATTCCAATAAGAAGTCTCCCGAGTTAGCTCATGTTCCGGTAGTGAATGAGTTTAGTGATGTGTTTTCTAGTGAGTACTCTATGCCTCCGGATCGTGAGATAGAGTTTTGTATTGACTTAGTACCCGGTACCGCTCCTATTTCTAAAGCACCCTATAGAATGGCTCCGGCCGAGTTAAAAGAGTTGAAGGTCCAATTGCAAGAATTGTTAGACCGAGGTTTTATTCGTCCTAGTGTGTCTCCGTGGGGAGCACCGGTCTTGTTTGTTAGGAAGAAGGATGGTACCCTACGATTGTGCATTGACTATCGTTTGTTGAACCAAGCCACCATTAAGAATAAGTATCCTCTTCCGCATATAGATGATTTGTTTGACCAACTCCAAGGTTCCGTTATCTACTCAAAGCTTGATTTGAGAAGCGGATACCATCAGTTGAAGATTAGGCCGGATGATATTGCTAAGACAGCTTTCCGTACTAGATATGGTCATTATGAGTTTGTTGTGATGCCGTTTGGGTTGACTAATGCTCCAGCCGTGTTTATGGATATGATGAACCGTGTCTTCAAGCCTTATCTTGATAGTTTTGTGGTGGTCTTTATTGATGATATTCTTGTGTATTCTAAGTCCCGGGAAGAGCATGAGAATCATTTGAGGATTGTCTTGACCGTTCTTCGTGAGAAGCAGTTATATGCTAAGTTCAGTAAGTGCGAGTTTTGGCTTGAACAGATTTCTTTCTTGGGGCATGTTGTGTCGAGTTCGGGAATTTCTGTTGATCCTTCAAAGATTGAGGCCGTGGTTAATTGGAAGCAACCTTCGACTGTGACCGAGGTCCGTAGTTTTCTTGGTTTGGCGGGGTATTATCGGAGGTTCATTGAGGGGTTTTCTCGGATTGCGACTCCGTTGACTAGGTTGACTCGGAAAGATGTGTCGTTTGTATGGGATTCCAAGTGTGAAGCAAGCTTTGATGAATTGAAGAAGAGATTGACAACGGCTCCTATTCTTACCCTTCCGGATGGTTGTGAGAATTTTGTGATCTATAGTGATGCCTCGAAGGCGGGTTTGGGATGTGTATTGATGCAAAATGGGAAGGTTATTGCGTATGCCTCTAGGAAGTTATCACCGGCGGAACAGAATTATCCTACTCATGATATGGAATTGGCGGCGATTGTATTTGCGTTGCATAAGTGGAAGCATTATCTTTATTGGGCGAAATTTGAGATTTTTACCGACCATAAAAGTTTGAAGTATTTGTTTACCCAAAAGGAGTTGAACAACCGACAAAGAAGATGGCTTGAGTTCTTGAAGGATTTTGATTGTGTCATATCCTATCACCCGGGGAAGGCCAATGTAGTGGCGGATGCGATTAGCCGAAAGGCATATGTGACAGCTTTGAGTTCTCGAGAGTTGAAGAGTGAGGTAATTATTGCGAATGTTAGAGCCGTTCCTACTTTGTATGGAGATTTGAAGGAAGCTCAACAAGGTGATCCGGAATTGAAGAAAATATTAGATCAAGTGCAAGATGGGAAAGCCGGGGATTTTACTTTGAATAGAGATGGGATTTTAACTTTCCAAGGGAGAATTTGCGTTCCTTCATCGCCGGAAATCAAGAAGCGTGTCTTAGAGGATGGCCATAAGTCCAAGTTTGCGATTCATCCGGGGAGTACCAAAATGTATCAAGACTTGAAGCGTGGATATTGGTGGAATGGAATGAAAAGAGAAATAGCGGATTATGTATCTAAGTGTTTGACTTGTCAACAGATTAAGGCAGAACATCAAAGGCCGGCGGGACTACTTCAACCATTGGATATTCCGGAGTGGAAATGGGAAGGGATCTCGATGGATTTTGTTTCGGGTCTACCTCTTACCGCGAAGAAGATGGATGCTATATGGGTTATTGTGGATCGGTTGACGAAGTCGGCTCATTTTCTTCCGGTGTCAACTAAGTTTTCGTTAGAGAAGTTAGCCCAGTTGTATTTGAAGGAGATTGTGAGACTTCACGGGGTTAGGTTAGTATTGTGTGCGACGAGAGATCCGAGGTTTACATCTAGATTTTGGAGAGCATTGCATGAGGCCTTGGGTTCTAAATTGTGTTTCAGTACGGCGTTTCATCCTCAAACCGATGGTCAGTCCGAGAGAACTATTCAGATACTTGAGGATATGTTACGGGCTTGTGTGATGGATTTCCAATTGTCTTGGGAGGATCATCTACCTTTAGTGGAGTTTGCCTACAACAACAGTTATCAGTCTAGTATTGAGATGGCTCCGTATGAAGCATTGTATGGTAGGAGGTGTCGATCTCCAATGTGTTGGGACGAGGTTGGTGAAGCGAGACTTTGGGGCCCGGATTTGGTTAGGGATTCTACGGAGAAGATCAAGGTGATTCGGGATAGATTGAAGACGGCTCAGAGTAGACAGAAAAGCTACGCCGACAATAGAAGACGGGATTTATCTTTTCGGGTTGGTGACTTTGTGTTCTTGAAGGTCTCTCCGAGGACGGGGATTAAAAGGTTCGGTAATAAGGGCAAGTTGGCTCCGAGGTTTGTAGGTCCGTTTGAGATTCTAGAGAAGATAGGGGAATTGGCTTACCGGTTAGCGTTGCCTCCGTCTTTTTCTTTACTCCATGATGTCTTCCATGTTTCGATGTTGAGGAAGTATTGTCATGACCCCTCCCATGTTTTGAGCTCTCCTCCCGATGATGTCCAAGCGGACATGTCGTATGTTGAAGAGCCATTAAGAGTCTTAGAATTCCAAGTTAAAGAGTTGAGAACCAAGAGTATTCCGATAGTGAAAGTCCTTTGGAAGAATCATACAGTTGAGGAAGCGACGTGGGAGCTAGAGTCGGAGATGAGAGCGAAATACCCGTGGTTGTTTGAAAATTCAAGTAAGTTTCCTTTTTAAAATTCGGGTCGAATTTTCTTTAAGGGGGAGTGAGTGTGACGACCCCAATCCTAGGCACTTATTTTAAATATTTAATTATATGCTTTTAATATTTATGTTATCTTTATGTGTTCAATTATGTCTTTAAAATTCTTAATTTAAGATAAATTGAGTGAAAAGTAAAATTAGGATCTTATGAGAATTTATTGGACATTAAATAAAGAAACTAGGGGAAATAATAAAAATGGGAATTTATTAAATAGATAAATAGTGTAGGGAGGTTAAATGAGTAGGATGAATTAATGGGATAAGAATTTATTTTATTTTATTTCTTTAAGTTAAGTTGAAAGCCTAAATCCTTAGAGATTGGCATGGGGGGGGGCCAAGGAGGTCTTCCTTCTCCTAGGTGTGACACTTGTCCAATCCCCCTCACCTCCTCTTACTTTCCCCCCTTCCCCTTCATTTCTCATTCATCTTCAACCTAGAGGAAGTATAGAGAAATCCTCCATTGAAGCTTCCACTCCCCAAGCCTTGAAGTCAAGACTTTCTTCATCCAAAAATCAAGTCCAAGAGCACCTTTGAAGTTGAATCTCCTAGAGGAACCCATCTAGATCAATCTTCCCTTCTAAAATCCAAGTGAGTTATTATGACCCTTTTCCTTCCTTGAATGTTCATGAATATTTATGTTGTTATGAATGTTCTATGTGCTTTGATGCTTGGGAAAACTCTTTTAGATTTAGAAAATGTTATGGTTCATGGAAGTTGAATTGATCTAGGGTTAAGAGATGGTTTCATGGAGTTAAATGAGTAGAGTAAAGTTACTAAGGTTGGAAATGTTCTTTAGGTTCATAACTTAGAATGCATTTGGTTGGAATTTTGGGATTTTGAGAAGTTATTGTTGATGGCTGCTGTTTTGCCATTTCTGGGCCGAGGGCACGAGTCGTGACCTCAAGCACGAGTCGTGCCATGTGAGGGTCACGAGTCGTGCCTTGGAATAAAGGGAAGTCGTGACCTGTGGGGGGACGCCAGGTTCAGAGGAGGGTCACTTGGGCACGAGTCGTGCCCTGGGGGACGAGTCGTGCCCTGGCCTGGTTTTTTCACACTCACAACACTTTCAATATAATACTCCCTCCTTAAAACCAGTGCAAACAGTGTTTGTGAACATTATTCCGGGACGGAGGGAGTATACCAGTAGAAACAAGTCTAAACCTGAAATCTTTATGGTACCCGCATTCGTGTAATCACATAAATGTAACTTTCTTGATGGTTAGCACCAGCCAAGAATCAACATGAAAAGGTTTCACTCAATATACAGCATTTTCTTATAAGAACAATATCAAGCATTTTTACAAGAATAACTGGTAATGAGCTATAGAATCAATCCCATTTGAATATAAGCAACCTTCTTAAACGTCAATTTAAAGGCTTTTATTATTGTTTTATAATGATGAACTATTATATTTATTTGGTCTTAATAGAAAAATTGTTATTTTAATATATACAATTGGTAGAGTCTAGTACCAACCGTACCAATCGAGTACCTACCGTACCAATTTAATTGGTATACCGACTTAATCGATTGGTACTGGTATAGATTTTCATGTACCAAGTTAAACTTGGTAGGTACATGGTATAAGCAAAATACGCTTGGTATACCTACCAAGCCACCCCTATTGGTGAATGGTGATAAACCAAATTTACTGCTGTCAGAGAGAGATGAGCATCAGAAAAGGGAGGGGGAGTAAACTACTTTTTTGGTACTTGAACTTTTTAATTTTTTACCTTTTCGTCCGCAATTTTTTTTTTACCTTTTTATTCTTAAACTTGTTTGTATTAGGATTAATTCGTCCTTCCATTAGTGATTTTGTTAGTTTTTTAACATTACATCCATTTTTACATCACATTGCAACAGTTTTACTAAGTTAGGAATCGAAATTGAACATTTACAATGTCGATAACTATTGCAACAAGTTGTAAAACTCCAAATTGCAATTTTCCCTTAACGCCTGGTGGGTTGTCATTCCGTCCCAAAATAATATTTCTATTTTTTTTTACGTTTTCCTTCGTCCCAAAATGATCTTCCTATTCTTTTGCAGAACTTTAAAAAATAATTATAGGTTGATTTAATAATTAAAAAACTAGGAATATTATTTTGAGACGGACGGTGTATTGCACAACCCTTACAAACACAGCGCTCACCATTTGTTTATAAATATGTAACAATGGCTCATGATGTTATTGTAAGTACCCAAATTCCGATCGTCAAAATTCGTTAAAAGTTAATCGGAATTCGTTAACTGGCCCTTTTCAGGTTAACCGGAACCCGTTAAGCTCCCCGTTCTCAAGCCGACGAGACATCCCAGGACTGTCTCGTGCATCCCGACGTCAAAACGTACTCAACACACGTTAATCACAAATAAAAGTACAGCTTTCCCCGAAAAACGCACTTTTCGGAACTTTTCGAGGGCGTTTCGGACATTTTTCGGACAGTTATTTAAAAAACGGATAAAACCGGGAATAACGGGACAAAAACCCTAGCCTAGGTGAGTCACAGGGACACGTGGCACGCATGTCAAGCCCCAAAAATCGACATCAATCAAATTCGAGGGTGAAAAGACAAAAATACCCTTTATTTTGAGTGAAAGTCCGGCCGGACTGTTTTGCTTGAAAAACCAGAATTGCCAACAAGTCCTCCAACTTTCCAAAATACCCAAGGACCTCCTGAAATTGAAGGAAAGTCCATCCAGACTGTTTTGCAAATTCTTCCTATAAATACAAGGGCTGTCAAATTCATTTAAAGGAGGAAAAATATAAACACTCCCAAGAAACCCCACGGTTCTAAATTGATCTCCCCCCTCCCGAGCCCCGTTTTGTCTCGATTTGCGTGAAAACCCCATTTTCCGACCAAACACGAACCAAACAAACTCAAAACACCCTTTCAAACACCAAATTGTATCCCGTATACGTCAACCGAGTCAAAGAGTCAACCCCTAGCCATAGGTAAAACTCTCTCTCTCTAAAAACTCGTTTCACTTCGATTTACGCGTCAAACGCCATATCATTCCGATCAAAGTTCTAGAAATGTAGACATAACGTCGTCTACGGGGTTCGATACGTTTTACCCTAAAATCACCTTCTCTCCCGTAAGAGAAGTAATTTTGGGTTAAAACGGCGTTCCGGCCCCGTTTTTTTACGTTTATGTTATTTACAGTCCAGATCGTTCGATCCGTCGATTCGCATCTTTACAGTCCAAACCGTTTGGTTCGTGATAGTCATTTACAAAATTTGGATCATTTGATCCGTCGATATCGTCATTTAAATTATGTACCTTTACAACTCCGAGCCGTTTGGCTCGTCGATCGCACCTTTACTGTCCGGATCGTTTGATTCTGTTGATACCGTACTTTAAATACTGTTATTAACAAGTCCGAGCCGTTTGGCTTGTGATAGTATTTATTTATCAAAGTTCGAGTCGCAAAACGACTCGTTGATCGCATGTCATTTAACGCCTTTTTTCATAAAATTGGTAACAATGTAATGCCCGGTTCAAAACCGGAGTTCGTCATTCGAACTCCTTTTCAAAACGCGCAAAAGTGACGTTTGGCATCCAAACGCACATTTTTAACTCAAAAATCGACGTTTGACATTCAAACGCTCTTTTTCTCAAAATCAACGTTTGACACTCAAACTAAAGATTTAAAACCGTACCCCACACCCTCTTCCTCAAAACCCTCAAAACCGACGTTTGTCATTCAAATGCTCGCTTTTTTCATAAATCAACGTTTGACATTCAAACCAAGATTAAGCTTGTCATTCAAGCCCCCCTTTTTAAAAATGCAACACACACACACACACGCACACAATTTCGAGAAAGGTAGAAAGACTCGTCATATGAGGCATTTCGGGTGATCTCAACATACTCTTCCCGAAACGTAACATGACCTCCAAACCTAACAATCTCTGGTCCTAAAAGCCATTTCTAAAGTTTGGGCTCATAATATAAAACGTCACATTTTCAAAGCCATTTGTCAAGTTTGGGCTCATAATACAAAATGTCACATTTTCAAAGCCATTTCTAAAGTTTGGGCTCATAATACAAAACGTCACATTTTCAAAGCCATTTGTCAAGTTTGGGCTCATAATACAAAACGTCACCCTTTTAAAAGCCTTTTCCATGTTTTGGCTACCAATCAAAACGACCCCCCTTTTTCAAGCAACAGCCATTCTCAACATTTGGGCTCAAAATATAAAATCGCGTGGCGACTCCTCTCTCCTTCCCGAAGCGAGGTCCCAAGTTCGCGAAAGGACCGCTCGCCGCGTTTTTCGCGCGCGATCCGGGTAATTTCAGTTATACCAAAGTTAACTCAACACCCTTGTCCATCTGTCTAAGAGTAAGAAGAAAATGGTGATATTTCAAACGATATTTCAAATGCAAAAGGGGTTACCTGACAAACATTTACTCCCTTCGTTCTAAATGAATGACCAAATTTTGTCAAAAATTGATCTTAGCAACCCTGTAGCAAATTTTGGGGCGGGGGAGTATTACATTAATTAGCTGAAGGGGAAACAAAACCTTGAATTATAGAGGCAAATCATTATCATTACAAGTCTTGACATTATTTTTCCTGTCAATAAAAAAATGCAGAAATACTACATACAGTAGTAGATGTCAGCATAGAACAGAACTCAAAATCTGTCAAAAAACAAACGTTAATCTAGCTAGCCTATACCTTCAACAGCCAAGCACCAAAGTCAACTGTCGGGTGTATGCTAAGAAGTAACAGTGGAATCAAGTCAAGAGTCCTACGAAGCAAACTGGTTAATTAGCTGACTCTGGCCTCCCTGTCTGTACGTAAAAGAAACGATGGAAGGAAAGATGGGATTACCAATGCCAAGCCCAAACAAAGAACCACCAGAATCACAACCCACCAGGCGTTAAGGGGAAATTGCAATTTGGAGTTTTACAACTTGTTGCAATCAATTATCGACATTGTAAATGTTCAATTTTGATTCCTAACTTTGTAAATTGTTGCAATGTGATGTAAAAATGGATGAAATGTTAAAAAAACTAACAAAATCACTAACGTAAGGACGAATTAATCCTAATACAAACAAGTTTAAGGATGAAAAGGTAAAAAAAATTAAAGTTCGCGGACGAAAAGTTAAAAAATTAAAAAGTTCAAGGACCAAAGAGGTAGTTTACTCAAAGGGAGGGATATTTGCACCCACCACCCTAACATTTTACCAAAGGCAAAAGTACCATTTTGATTTTGAAGAAGAATTTCTGCCTCTAATTATAATTAACTAGTTGTAGCAGTAATATACACAATTACAAAACAAGGGTCAAATCTATATAAACTCGTAGATAAAAAAGTATATTTAAATAATGCAATAAATAACAAAAAAGAGTTTTGATTAGTAACAAAAAAAAGGGTTTTGATTTGTTGAAAAGATATACATACAAAAATTAACAAAAAAGGGTTTTGACTTGATTATTAACCTAAAAAATAGGAGTTAAAGCAAGAAAGAAATCATGATAATAAAGGATTCATCAATTGGGATTATAACTCCTATCACTTTATGCTTATATCAAAGTGAATAAAATAGATCAATTTTATTCAATGGTTTGTTCACAAAAGATTAGGGCTGGGACATTTAATATATTCCGCTAGTTCTATACAAACATTAGAACTATAATGATTTCTCTCTTTGTTAATATATTTCACTACGTCACTAAAAACATTTAAGAAATTCCAATTTAAACTCACAAGAAAACAAGAATTTAGATTCACTTGACTTGCGATAAATCCTCAGATAAATCATAAAAACATTGAAACCTCTATTCAATTAACTTTTGTTAGATAATCAATTAATTCTATTTTTCTCAATTGAGGTTAATGTATAAATCATCCACGCTAGTATAATGGTTTATACCCAAGTAAATTTAAGAGTCAAATAGTATATTAATCGTACAATCGATCTCAATAACGATATTTAAGAATGTTGGGAAGAACAACAATGAGAAAGAAGAAGTAAGAATTAAAACCTTATTATAAGATCAAATTGTTATCACCCAATCCACGAATCAATAATTTAGCTGCGAATGACTATAAAAGAAAACATATAAACATGGTGTTTTCAACCTTGAAATCCTTTTTGAACAATTACAAAACCTAAATTAAAGTATGTTATGGAAGATCAAACATAACAAAAACATAAACTATGGTTTTTTATTTATAATAGGGAGGAGGATCTAATTTGCAGCCAAGAAAACCCTTTCCAAATCCTACTCTGATCCAAAGAGAAACACGCTAATCCACCCAAATCCGGCTGGGTGCGGTCGTACCCTCTCAATGGGTACGGTCGCACCAACCTTCTGTAAAAACTGCGCAATCGCGCCTCTCTTGTTGCGCGGTCGCGCTCACCTTCTGTCTAAAGGGTGCAGACGCTCCCATTGCAGGGGTGCGGCCGCCCTCAAGGTACTTTCATCCCTGGTCCTTCCTTTTTGCTCTTTTTCACTCCAGCCCCTATACTTACACAAACACTAGAAAACACATCAAAACTCCCAAGGATTAAGCATAAAATAGGTTCAAAAGTATATCATTTGGATGGGTGAAACACATATCCACAAACTTATCTTTTGCTTGTACTCAAATAAAACAAAACTAAAATCAAAATAAAACTACTAAACTAACAAAAACAAAAGAAAATATTTTTGGTATATTCAAATCATATAATAGGTTGTCGACCAAACAAGTCTCAAATCTTTACAACAGATATTCTACAAGCATTATTATTAACATGAGATTATATTTAAATAGATACATCTAACTTACAATTCTACACCGCATAATGATAACATGAATGAATAAATGGGAGCTTATTGTCACCAAAATAAGATGTTTTATAAGGTCACTTGTGTCATACTATAAATCAATGATAATAAGATGAAATTCTGCATAAGGACACTTATATGCATGTTTAAACGTAACTGTCAATCCGACTACTATTTAGGAATCAAATATGGCTTTATCGCTTGTAAAGTATCGCAAAATTCGCGAGTTACAATCACGGTTACAAAAGAAAATAAGTACATATGAAGTAAAGCAAGTGAAACTAGAAAGTCTTTCACATACATCCTGTTTTGGTCAATTTTTTGTATGCTTTGAAATTGGACTTTCGATGGAATGATTTTGGGCACAAATGGAATATAAGAATGAGAAAATTCAAGATGTTATGCCAAGATGTAACAAGGAAAGCCCTTGATCAATTGATCTCCGGCACAAAACCTCGGGAGGCTTTAGGAAAAGCCTACCTTAACCAAAAATATTTATAAATTTCAGTTGTATGAGTACAAAGTGGAAGTATAGTGAGAGTTACAAGGTTGCCGTCCATGGCGCCTATCCCTATCTCTCCTTTTATACCCAAAGAATGATAAGGTTTGTTTAAATGTATAACCGTAAATCCCTAAAAATCCGGGTCAGGTTGCTGAAGATAAGGGACCGTTGCCATGATCTATTCTTCCGTTAGAAACGTATTTGAAATGTGTGAGACCTGGTCGTTGTTTAGGGTAGAATTTTTCTTAAAACACTGCATTGACATCTTGGCTCCCAGGGTCCTATAGCATCTTGATACTCCAGCATCTTTAACATGACATCTTATTTCTAACGACTTGAAGATGCAGGTTCAACCCTTCCTATGCAGGTTCAAATCCTTCTTATACGGATTCGACCGTTCCTATTTTACAGGGAGATAATTACTACACAAGGATCAACGACTGAGTCTCATGTGTTTCAAATGTATTTCTAACGGAAGATAAGATCATGGCAAACGGTCCCTAAACTTCAGCAACCCGATCCGGATTTTTAGGGATTTTCAGTTACATGTTGATTACTTTGTCAATTATAGGGGTATAAAAGGAGAGGTAGGGATAGACGCCATGGATGGAAACTTTGTAACTCTCACTATACTCCCACTTTGTACTCACACAACAAAAATTTATAAACATTTTTGGTTAAGGTAGGTTTTTTCTAAAGCCTCCCAAGGTTTTGTGCCGGAGATCAATTGATCAAGGGCTTTCCTCGTTACATCTTGGTGTAGCATCTTGAATTTTCTCATTCTTATATTCCATTTGTGCCCAAAATCATTCCACCGAAAGTTCAATTTCAATATACAAGAAATTGACCAAAACAATTTGGCGTCGTCTGTGGGAACTTTGGTTTTTTTAAAATTTGATAAGGAAATATCAAGATGAGCAATCCTAGTTCTGGTCAAGATACTCAGAATGTTGCAGGAAGGACTGGAGCACTTAGAACATCTGGAGCCCAAGTTGCATATACACTTGGAATGCCTCCTCAACAATCTTTACCTATTGTCACCTCTTCAGCCGTGATTCCTCAGGAAATGACCTTTGATTTTGTGACTAATCTGACCAAGATGATGGATTACTTGAAGAATTAACACGAAACTCAACAGCATACCAACCAGATGTTGTTCAATGCTATTACCCGTCTTCAACAAGAATCTACTCGAGGTCCTGGAACACCTCCAGTGTCAAGCACAATATCTCCTTTACAACCTAGACATTTCAGCTTTGCAGGAGATTCAGGTGCAGGAGGTTCGATAAGCCATGTGACGCAGACTGAAAGCATCATCACTAATCCGTGTTCCACTTTGCCAACCTCAATTCCGTCATTCCAGACACCATCTTCAGGATTAACAGGGGGTTTTACAAATTATGCTTATAACTTTGTTAATCCTAATCCTAATCCTAATAGCCTTGATGCAAGAAATTCCGTGGCTAGACAACTGCAGGAAATAAGGGAAATGGTCATGAACGTTCCAAGCGTTGCATCTCCCATGCGTAGATCATCTCCAACATGCTACAATGATACCCGTTTTGTACCTGCTATTGCCTATACAGAATTATCCAAGAGATTTATTGTCCCTCAAATGAAGCAGTACGTTGGTACTACAGACCCAATGGAGCATGTAGCACTCTATCAGGAAAAGATGGATGTTATGTACAATTAATTGATATGTTCACTAATCAATTTTCTTGTAACAGGGTATTTGAAAAACTTACAAGTGATTTGTATCGGATAACTCAGCAACCTGAAGAAACTCTTAAAGATTATTTGAGCAGGTTCAATAAAGAAGCAGTGGACATACCAAACCTGGACATGTCAACTGCAACTGAAGCATTTAGGATGGGTCTCAAGAAGGACTCACCATATTATGAAGACCTAGTCAAAAACCCATGCAAGAAACTTGAAGATGTCAGAACAAGAGTCATTCAATTCATACGTCTTGAAGAAGACTGGTTAATCCGAGAGAAGAATGCTAAACCCCTGTTTATGAAAGCACTGCTAGGAAGGCAAAATATTCCCATCATAAGCATCATAGGGGAAAACCCTACACTAAATCCGAGGATCATAAAATTAATGCTGTTAAAGATGCTATAGATAATGATGATTCTGAATTTCCAACAATTGATGACTATTGTTTTTCTGTCAATATTGCATGACTATTATGTGAAATTGACAACTTGGGCGAAAAAGCAAGATGGCCCAGGAAGAATGAAAAACCAACAGCTTGGAAGGATAAGTCTAAATGGTGTGCGTACCATGAGGACTTTGGCCATACTACAGACAACTGTATTGCTCTTCGTAAGGAGATCAGTCATCTCCTATCTAAAGGCCATCTTAAGGAGTTGCTGGGCAGAAGGAAAGACCATGGTGAAACTAAGGATCCCACTCTAGATACACCTCTGTCACCCCCAACGGCCACAAAAACTATCATTGTCATCTCTGGAGGCTCAGAAATTTGCGGTACAACTTATTCAGCAGCAAAGCGTCATGCCAAAGATTCAAAAGAAGACAAATTCAATACATCAGTCAGGTCATCTTCAAGATGTGAAGATTCACAAATAACCTTTGATCAAGATGACAAAGCAGATATCATAGGTCCACACCATGATGGACTAGTAATCACCTTGCAGATAGCAAATTGCAAGGTGAAAAGGATTCTTATTGACAATGAAGTTGTACATAAAATTTAAACAGTTAAGGAAATGGATTCGCCAGTCAAAAATTTGACTTTCCCGGGACAGTCAAACTGATAACAGCGCATAATGGGAAAACACATACACACACAAAAACAAAAGTTTCAAGTGTTGGGACGGAAGTTTGACCCACAAAAGTTTTCTTTTTTTATTTGAAAAACAAATTTTATTTATTATTTGAAATACGAGTTTTTTTTTTAAGAAAAAGAGCTTATAATTCCCCAGCGGAGTCGCCACTGTGATGTACCGGAATTTTTGGCCGAGCCCGACAATGTCTTTTTTGGAAGTTTGAAAAATCTTTATTGGACTTTGAAAAATTAACGGAGTCACCACGCCGTTTTTAGTTTAAGGGGCCAAAACATTGAAAAATGCCCAAAATTAGAGAAAATGAGTTCGGAGGTCACGTTACACTCCGGGAAGAACGTTTGGCGTTCACCCGGAATGCCTCGTATGACGAGTCTTCCCACTTGAAACTTTTGTGCGTATGTGTGTGTGTGTGTGTTTGAAAAAGATTTTGAATAAAAGGGGTTTTCTGGAAATAACAGAAATACAAGGGACTGAACTGGAAAAATAGTTTGAAAACAGTGACTAAACTGAAAATAACAGAAACTGGAAAACTGTTTGCAGATGACAATGTTATCCGCGTGGATGAGATTGTAGTGCAATCTTATCTGCGCGGGCTAACCTGCAGTCTTAATTTTTTTACACTTTCTCAATAAGTCACTGTAATTTCCAGAAACTTAACTGGATTTACAGGACTTAACTGGAAATGTAGCTGAAAACAGAAAACAAAGGAAATGTTTGGGATTTTGGCATCCATGTTTTGTTCTCTCTTTCCCTAGACTTTGATTAGTGGTCATAAGTGATGAATCCACTTAATCAAGCCATCCCGGGGGTACATTAGGACTTGAAAAACATATCATTTGCAAAAGGGAAGGGGATTTGACATGAAAGTAAATTTGAACAAGGGATAGGTTAAGATGTATCAACTTTTAGAGGAAGATCTCTAAGGTGGTCACAAGAAGGACCATCCTTGAGACCTATACTCAAGTGTATCTCATACATCTTGTGTGACCTAATTTGTGAGTCTAGATGATATTCATCCAAGGAAAGAATTTCAAGGTGAGCATCTTAGACTAGGGAGGGGGATTTGCAAGGAAATGAACAATTTGGACCATTTGGAGTGATCATCTACGGAGATGAGCTCCAAGATGACCACATCCTAGGTCAAGTAACAAGTAAGAACTAGAAATGTAAAGAGACATGGAAGTAAAAATGTGGACCATTTAGAAGTGATCATCTATGGAGATGAACTCCAAGATGACCATCTTTTAGGTCAAGTGAGCACATAACAAGTAAAGACAAGTTAATGTAAAAGGGACAAGGAAAATTCATAATAAAAATGTGGATCCTTGTAGAGAATCATCCATGGAAATGAGTTCCATGGAGATCCTCTTGGATCCTAGGACAAAGGGAAAAGGGGATGAACAAAAGCAAGTAAAATCACATAATGGAGACATGAAATTCATGCATGAACAAAGGAGTTTTGAGTAGGGAGAACAAGGGTTTACCAATATTTCTTGGGTTTGTGTTTAGGGTTTGAGGGTTTCAATGGCTTGAAAGTGGTTTTGGAGTGGATTTGGTGTTGAATTTGGTATGGAATTTGAGTGGTGAAGGTGTTAAGGGCTGTTTGAGGGAGGATTTTGACAGAGTAACAGTAGGTTTTATGAATTTTTAGCCTTTTAAAAATGAGGGAGAAGGGCTGTATTTATAGGTTGGCTGGGGTGCAATCTTATCCGCGTGGATGAGATTGTAGGCACAATCTCATCCGCACGGATGAGATCAGCAGCGTGCCTGGTCCTGTGCAGAAAGCAGTTTTGGCTGTTTGTTAAATAGTCAATATTCCTTTTTATTGGAAATGACAAATTTCCAGCAAGGTCTTTGCCCATTTTTTTATTCCTAAGAGGTCCTTCCTCATTCAAATTGTCAAATATTGTCCAAAATGCCCCTAAATGATTATAAATCATTAATTTGGGCTGATGGAACATTAACGACCCAGATTTGGGCACTTACATCATGTCAGATCCTTTGGAGTGTATGATCATGTTGTCTACATAGACCTCGATCTCTTTGTGGATCATGTCATGAAAGAGTGCTGTTGCAGCCCTTTGATAGGTAGCCCCGACATTCTTTAAGCCAAATGGCATTACCGTATTACAGTATGTTCCCCATGGAGTGGTGAAGGCAGTCTTGGCTTGATCTTCTTCGGATATTTTGATATGGTTATATCCCGCGAAACCATCTACAAAGGACTTTACTTCAAAATTGGTCATGGTGTCGACTAGCATGTCGATGTTTGGTAGCGGGAAGTTATCATTCGGGCAGGCTTTGTTAAGGTCTCGAAAGTCTATGCAGCATCTGACCTTTCCATTGGCCTTGGTGACTGTCACGATGATGGAGAGCCATGTCGGGTACTCGATCACTCTGATGAAGCCGACGCGAAGCATTTTATCGATTTCTTCCTTTACTTGCAGGGACCAATCCAGCTTGATTTTGCATAATTTTTGCTTGACGGGCTTGGCCTCGAGATCCAAAGGGATTCGATGTTTTACGATGGAGGGGTCGAGTTCTGGCATGTCTTGGTAGGACCAGGCAAACACGTCAACATATTCTTTAAGGATATTTACCAGGGCTTCTTTCTCAGTACCGGTGAAGAAACTGCTAACTTGTGTCTCTTTAGGCTCTTGCGTTGACCCTAGATTCACTTTGGTCAACTACATGCTTGAAAATTTCTTTAATCTATTGTTCGTTTAGTGTGTCTGCTTCTTTATCAAGTGAATCATTATTAATTTCTTTTAAGTTGTTAGTTAATTTATCAGTTTTTAAAGTGGCAATGAGGGGATAATCCGAAAGGTCAAACTTTTCATTCAAGGCAAAGGGGAATACAATGTTGGCTATATAATCATAGTCTTCTGGCGTTAGGCCATCAGACGACACAGAGGACTCGAATTTTACGATGAGAGACTCAGAAGGTTCAAAACTAGATTCTGGGGAATGGGGGAGTAGCCCTAATTTTTCTATCATCTCCTTCTTGCTTGTCGTTGGTCCGGTGAAAGTCACCCAGTTCCTTAATGGTATAGAAGGATTTTTTACGAGGGTTCATGGGTCAAAAGACTTGGCTTCTCCTATCCCGATCACGACGATCATGCTGTCCTCGGAGCCTAGATCAATCAGGTTTGGAATTTCCATGACTTCTTCGAAGAGGTTTTGCAGAGCAGGTTAACTTAGAGCATTTTCCTCAAATTCTGGTTCCTTCTTTCTCGGGATCAGTGTTTCGAATGTTGCTTCATGGACTGGACCAAACAGCCTGTCCCCCAAGAAGAGCGTTTCGAGTTGTTCTTCTATGTCGGGTATCCCATTGAACGAGTATTCATGCTGAATGGTTGTGGTGATGGGTCCAGGTATTGTAATGGCATCGGGGAATGCTCCCCTTATCGGGTTGGCCTTAAGTCCTCAGAAATGTTTGAGGTTCTGCGCCAGCTTCTCAAATTTTTCTGCAGTCTGTGTGTTAACCTTTCCTGTTCATTTCTCATCTTCAACAGTTCCTTTGTCAGTTTCCTCAGTTCCTTTCTCATCTTCATCAGTATCTATGACGAATTGGTGAGCTAGGTCGAATCTGTAAGGTTGGGGGTTGGGTACGGTGTAGGAGGTTTTGTTTTTATGGGTCGCGGCTTTGGTGCTTACGAACTTCTTGTCTTCTCTGACGTCATCAGGTGTAGGTACATAACCGAGCCCCTGGACAGTATCGTGGTCCTTGACTTTGATGACTTGGTGTTGGCCCTATAGCCTTTTGCCGAGCCCCAGTCCTGGGATGACGTACATGAGCTTCATCATTTTCATGGCAGGAGTGATCTTATCCCAAAACAACGGAAGGTCTATACTGCATACTTGGACTTTGGAAGTTTCTACCGTAAATCCAGTTAACATCATATCATCATTATTGTGCTTGATTTCTAGCACGGGAATGCCATTGGTGCAAGTCCCTTCGGTGGTGACACTATCCCCGTAGACAGTTGTCAATTCATCTCCTTGCATGAATTTGATACATTGGTGAAGAGTGGATGCTACGCCATTTATTTGGTGTAGCCATGATCTTCCCAAAATAGTCGTGAAAGTGATAGGAATGTCCAGGACTTGAAACTCGGTAGGCATCATATGTTTGTTGAACCATAAGTTTAGGGTGACGACCCCGAGAACTGTACGAGAGGTAGAATCATAAGCTTTAATAGTGTGAGCCGAAGGCTTCAAGTCGATGGGCTTGATGTCGAGCAAGTCCATCATCTTGGCAGGCAAAACATTCATTCCTGAGCTTCGGTCAACAAGTACACGGGGAAGGCGGCGCTCATCCAACTGGACAGTAATGTAGAGCGGCTCATTATGATCAGCCCCAAATTTTGGCAGGTCCAAGTCGGTGAAGGTGATGATGTTCCCGTAATGGATATTGCCGATCATCTGGATTACTTCTTCGGGAGTCGCATCTACGGGGACCATGGTCCGGGCTAAGCTTTCTTCCAACTTGAGCTCTGTGAGGGTAGGAAGAGGTGAGCAGGGACCAAAGGGAGATGTTTTCTTGGGTCTGCTTTAGCTGGGTAAGGATCGGGTCTTCCTTTCTGGAACTTGCTTATTCGAGTACCTTGCCATAGGGATACCGACTGGGTCGTGATTCTTGCTCTGTTCGCCTTTTGCCGGCCTTGGGCAGTAGCACATGCATTTGGCCAGATCGGGTCAGAACGTTGACATCGGGTTTGGCCTCTTTCGAGCATGTTTCTTTGAGTTGAGCCATAGTCAGTGGGTGATTTTTCGAAGCACAGGGCCATACATCCTCTCTTAATTCATTGACTATTACTATCCTTTTGGGTGCATCAGCCGCCTGTCGGATTCTGTCCCAGGATACGGGTTTAAGTGCTTTAGAAGGGAGAGAGACTATTGTCTGGCACAGTTGCTCGAATGTCAGTGTGTGGCAATGGTTGCTAGGACTGAGCATTATCTCGTTCACCGTTATTGCTTTTGTTGGGGATTTGACGACTGCTCTGATGTCCTCCAAGATAAAGGCTGGGGCGTCAAGACATTTGGTCCGTTGGTTGCTTTGCAGAGCTCATCCCAACTTTTCATGGAGCAGAAATGATCTTGACCTGAGCTGGGCTGGGGAGATTTGTTTGAATAAATGACATAGTTGTCAAATTTTCCGGATGGCTCTTCGAGGGTTCCCACTATGGGATCACCGGCTTCATACCTCTTTTTTAGCTTTTGTTGGGAAGAGGATTTTCTCCTTCTTGGGGGACGGTCCTCATTTATTTCATCTTGGAAATCCGCATCTAGACAAGCGGGACAGTCGCAAGCATCCCACCAAATGTGCATGACAGTCTGTGGTGAGCTCAAAACCTCGGGGCATTGACTCGGTATGTCCCTCCCTGGCGGGCTTTGTGGCTTCATGTTGTAGTTGCGGGGCTTACATAGAGGCAAAGGATTAGATCCCAGGGGATATTGAGAAAGGCTGGGAGCTGAGGGAGCGGGCACGTCTTCGTTTTTCACGGGAGCCCCAGCGGGTTGGGGGATTGCCAATGTTCCAAAATGATGCATGACACCTTCGATCCAAGCCTGCTGCTCGCCTTGGCGCTTTTCAAGAGATCTGAAAGCTTGCCAAACTTCTTCCATCGTTTGGAAATTTCCCGGGGGCGGAGTGCTGTTTCCTCCACTGTTATCTGTCGACCCTGCCATTAGAGGCATGCTTGGCAGCAGGCGGCGAGCTTTGAGGTGTCGAGCTCGAGCTCGACCTAAGAATTAACGAGCCGAGGCTTTTTTTGAGCTCGAGCTCGAGCTGAGAAAATTCGTTCGAGCTCGGCTCGAGCAGGGTTCGAACGTTCGCGAGCTTTTTGCGAGCTTCTCGAACTCGAGCTTTAACGAGCGAGGCTCGAGCTTAACTCGAATTTTTTAAAAATGCGAACTCAAACGATCTTTAGTTCGAGCTTTATCGAGCTTTTATTCGGAATTCTCGAGCCTAAACGAGCGAGGCGGCCAGGCTCGAGCTTTTTCTTTGTCTTTGTCTCTACATAATTTTTTTCAATTTTTATTTTTCATAATTCTTTATATTCTTACAATAGATATAAAAAAAAAAGATTGAAAATAACTAAGAAAAATATTATTATTTATTTTATACTTTTCGAATGACATTTTAAAATGTCATATATTTTGAGACAGTTTTTCAAATTTATTTTGAAATAAATAGAGTAATAATTTTAAAATGTTCAATTTATGTTAGGGAGGGATGGATGGAGTCATGAAATATAACTTTCCTAATTACTACGACTACCACTACTACCACTACTATCACTACCACCACTACCGCGCTACCGCTACCACTTCCACTTCCACTACCACCACCACTACCACCACCATCACCACCACCACCACCACCACCACTACCACTACCACTACCACTACTACCATTATCACTACTACTACTACCACTACTACCACTAATACTACCACTACTACATGACTACTACCACCATTACTACCCCGGCTACCACTACTACCACCCATTACTACTACTACCACTACCGCCACTACTACTGCTACCACTGCCACCCACTAGCTGCACATTGCTAGCACTGCTACTACTACTACTGCCACTGCTACTACTACTGCTACTACTACTACTGCTACTTCTACTACTGCTACTACTACTGCTACTACTACTACTACTACTACTACTACTACTACTACTACTACTACCCATGACTACTACGCCACAGCTACCACCGCTACCACTACCACTACCACTACCACCACTACTACTACCACTACTACCACTACCACTACCACTACCACCCTACTATTACCACTACCACCACTATTACTACTACACGCTACACTACCCTTTACCACAATCACTACCACCTTGCATTACCGCACCGCTACTATCACTACTATCACCACTACTACTATTACCACCACTACTACTATTACCACCACTACCACCACTACTACTACTACTATCACCACTACCACCACCACCACCACTACCACTACACCGCTACTACCGCTACCGCTACTACTACCACCACTACTACCACTATTACCACTACTACCACCACTACTACCACCACTACCACTACGAAATTTAGAAAAAAAAACTAAACAAATGAAAGTATAATAAAGAAATCAGGGACGGGTAAAACCCTTTAATTTTTATATATAAATGTATAATTTTTTATTTTTTATGAATAGAAATAAACATTTTGAACTTTTTTTAGTATTGATTTTTTTTCAAAAAGCTATATAAAAAAAGTTAGAAAAAGACTAAACAAATGAAAGTATAATAAAGAAATCATAGACGGGTAAAATCCTTTAATTTTTATGTATAAATATATAGTTTTTTTTTATTTTTTATGAATAGAAATAAATATTTTGGACTTTTTTTTTAGTATTGAAGTTTTTTTCAAAAAGTTATATAAAAAATGTTAGAAAAAAACTAAACAAATGAAAGTATAATAAATAAATCAGAGTCGAGCTTATCGAGCCGAGCTCGGTCTCGAGCTCGAGCTCGAATCGTTTGCGAAATTTTTTATTCGAGCTTTTAACGAGCCGATCCCGATCCGAGCTTAAACGAGTCGATCCGATCAAAGCTCGCCGAACAAACGGCCGAGCTCGGCGGCTCGAAAAATTCGAGCTGAAAATCGGGTCGAGCTCGAGCTCGAGTTAGACTCGAGCCTTCTCGAGCTTTCGAGCTTTACGGCCGAGCCGAATCGAGCAGAGCACATTCGGTTCGCGTACTGACCCTTTTTGCCATGGGGGAATAACGGACCGTTCTGACAGCTGAACCGGAAGGGCTATCGGACCTTGCGGCTTCGATAGTGAAAAGACGGCTCCCGGGGACTCTCAACCACTCTCGGTTTGCTGCAGGGAATGAAAGGTAGGGCTTAGTTTTCTGAAGGGGTGTTTGGCTTAAGGCTTTGGGCTCGTGCAACGTACAGTTAATGCTTAAGTTTACTTAAAACATGTTTTCTCAGAATCCTAACTGGTCAGAAAAGATTACTCTTCTTTTTCGCAACTACTCTAGGTCCTAAATCGTGGATCTCGGCACTACATCTATAGACCCCTCATTTTTCACCTGTACATTGCCTTCCCGAGACGGACAATCCTGAGGGAGGGTCCTATAGGGCAAGCGGATTCCACCAACAAAAGGAAAAGTGAACTTAGGGGCTAGCTGGTCATGGAAACTTTTGACGCATATGCCATACAGGTCACGGTCAAAGTCAACATCCTCGAGTTAAGGCAGAAATCGTGCCAAAATTTTGGCATGACCTCTCTTTGACTCGCTTGCGCGAGGGACCTTAGCTTTTGGCATTTGGCTAAGTTGTGACTGGTATGGTTCATACGTTAAAGGTTTGATGACACTGCATCACATTGAACCTTCGGGTATATTTTTAACATGGTTCTGCGTCAAAGCCAAAGCCAAAAGCTAAGACTCCAGGTTGAAAGACGACCTTTGATCTCGACTTTTAAGTTTTGACTTGTGAGGAAGATCTTTGTAAGAATATACACTTAGGCTTTATGACATGAACTAAGCCAAAAACCAACCAAGGTCTTGGACGAAGTGTGACACAAAGAGTGCATGGTTACACGGGCGAGGATAGGCTGTTTGGGATGACCCCGTGCGCACGAGAGAGGCATAATGAAGGCCTTCAAGTTGCAGCTGAACGGTCACCCTGGGTTAAGGGTTGTAGTGTGCAAGTGTACATGGTAACAGTATGCGTAGTGTGCGGTCACTAAATTCTTTTTCTGAGTAAAACAGAGATTTTCAAAATGTGTTTTAAAGAATTTATGAGGAATTCAAAATATGCACGAAAACCAACTTACGAACAGATATGCATAAAGCATTTTATGATTTTGAAGGGAGGCAAAAACAAGACATTTTTTTTAAATAGTCCAATGTTTTGGAAACCGAAGCTGTTTAAATTTTCTTTTTTTGGAAAGAAAAGAAAGTAATTTAAAAATATGAAGAAAACACACACGCACAAAAAAGCGAGAAAGGGTAAACGAAAGTTTGACCCACAAAATGTTTTTTTTTTAAAAACAAAAGCAGTTTTAAGAAAACATGTTAAAATTCTCCCCAGCGGAGTCGTCAACTGAAATTACCCCCGATCCGAAATGGTGCCCGGACGCGTCGGCTTCGCTCGAAATCGCGAAAGCAATGAGCGGTTTGAATTTCAAAAGAAAAAAGAGAGTCGCCACGCCATTTTTATTATGAGCCAAAACTTTGAAAAAGGCTTGAACATAGATTGTTAGGTTCGGAGGTCACGTTACGCCTCGGGAAGAGATTAATTGTGCTCACCCGAAACATCTCGTATTGACGAGTCTTTCTACCTTTCTCGAAAACTGTGCTGTGTGTGTGAATTACTTGAAAATAAGTTTGAATGGCGGGTTTTGAAATGAGGGGCGTTTTTGGTAAGTGAAAAGATGACAATAATATAGACTTTTGAAATGAAAGCATTTGTAGTAATTGACAGTAATGAAATGACGATCAATAAGTCAATTTCTTGACTCGGATGTTAAAGTACATGCGATCAACAAATCAAACGATTTGGACGGTAAATGACATTAATGAAATGACAATATCAACGAATCAAACGATTCAGACGGTAGATGACATTTAATGAAATGACAATATCAACGAACCAAACGATTCGGACGGTAAAGGACGATCAACGAATCAAACGATTCAGATGGTAAAGGACGATCAACGAATCAAATGATTCGGACGATAAATGACATTATAAGATAAAATGACACATAACAAGTCAAGATCTCCCATTTTAACTCTAAATTACTCTTTCCGAAAGAGAAATTTAATAGAGAGAGGGGCATTTCTTGACTTGGAGACAAACGTAATGTCTACATTTTGAGAAATGCGATCGGAACTGAATGACGAGAAGAAAGTAAAAAAGATGAGAGTTTAGATTGAGAAGGAGAGTTTACCAATGTTTGGTTTTTGACTCTATCATCCAAGGATTCGTAATTTGGATATGAAAAGTGTTTGGATTATGTTTTGTTTGGGAAAAATGAGGTTTTCACGCAAACTGAGACAGTTTTCGAAACTTTTGGATGAGGCTAAATCGCTGGAAATGAGGTAAGAAGGCTTGAGGGTGAAAATTTGTTGGGGTTAAAATTGAAATCTGAGCCTGTATTTATAGGATGTAAATTTGTAAAACAGGCCGGCCGACCTTTCATTCAGTTTGAGGGCATTTTGGACATTTTGATTTATTGATTTGACCTTTACACGTCTTGCTCGTTAAGCTAGCAAAACAGGATGACCGGCCTAACTTTCAGCTTGAGGTTATTTTGGTCATTTAACACTCTGACGTGATTTGACCCTTGGGGAGACTTTTGTGACGAGTTATCATTGTTTCGTCCTTTATTCGGATTTTGAGAGATTTTTTTAAATAACTGTCCGAATAAATGTCGGAACAGTCCCAGAAATCGCGTATTTTTGGAAAGTAATATTTTTAACGTGTTCTAACGTTTTTTTTAATATACTTTAATTTTGAATGATCCGGACAGTCCCGGAAAATCTCGTTAATCTGGAAAGTGTGAATTAACGTATTTTTATGAACCGGATTTGGGTACTTACAACGGAGCCAAAGAAAAGTTTTTGAAGGATGCTACTAAGTCTGTAGTGGAGAGCAGGATTGAAATGATAAAGGAATTTGAGATGGGGCAACATGTCAACTGGAGGATCGAAGATGAAGTGGCCATGTTGAACGCTTTCCTTGGTGAAAGTGTGGATGTTGGAGAAGTCAATTCACAGGAAGTCAAGATGTCAGAACAGGGTGAAGGTAAGAGATGGTAAGAAGGATGAAGTTGGCCTTTTTTGGATAAAAGGGGAAAAGCTCATGCGACATGCAGTTTCCTTTTTTTATGGTTTTTTTTAAATTTACTTAAAACGTGTTTTCTCATAATCCTAAATTGGTTGGAAAAGATTGCTCTTCTTTTTCGCAACTATTCTAGATCTTGGGTCAGTGGAAACCGTCACTATGGCTATTAGCCCCTCGTTTTGCACCTGTATTTCGACCTCTCAGGGTGGACAACCCCGGTCGAGGGTCCTATAGGGCAAGCGGTTTCCACCGGCCAAAAGAAAAAACGAACCTAAGGATCGAGCCTGTCATGTTCATTTTAATGCGTCTGCCATGTGAATAGTGACCAGAGCCAGTATCTAAAGTCAAGATCAGGTTAAGAGTTTGGCATGACCTCTCTTTACCTTGCTTGCGCAAGGGATCTATGACGTTAGGTTTTGGATGGGTCATATTGTTATGGATGACGCATTAAAGGCTTGATGACATGGTGTCATGTGGGCATGGATGTATAACCGGGATGGAGCAGTGTCTGGGTGTAGCTTTGGAAATCAAGATCTGGTCAAGATTTTAGCATGACCTTTCATCGTCTTTCTTGCGCAAGGGATCTTGATTTCTGGGCTTTGACTCAGATAATGGCCGGAATGGGATATGTATCCAGGCTTTATGACATGGACTGAGTCAAAAACCAACCGAGTCTGGACAGAGTGTGATGCAAGCGTGCATGGTTGACACAGGCTAGGATGGGAAGTTTGGAATGACCCCGTGCGCGCTCGAAAGGCATATGAATACCAATCAAAATGCATCTGAGACCATCCCGAGTTTGGGGTTGTAGTGTGAAGTGTACTGGATAAGAGTGCGCGTAGTGTGCGGTCACTAAAATTCTTTTTATGAGGAAAATAAAAAGTTTTGCAGAATGAATTTTAGATGTATGTACACAGACGTATTACGATGCATTTTTCTATATTTTTTTTTTGAATAAGCAAAAAAAAAGTAAGCACATGAACACACACAACAGTTAATGAAGGGGTAAAATGAAAATTTGACCCTCATTATTGCTTTAAAAAAATCTTTTTTTTTTGTTTAAAAGTTTTTAAAACAAACATCCCCAGCGGAGTCGCCAACTGAAATTACCCGATCCGTGGTCGGACGACATCTCTCGTCTTTAAGGGTGCGCTGTTTTTTTGTAGAGTCGCCACGCCGTTTTGATTATGCCCAAAACATTGAGAAAATACTTTGTTTTGTTTTTGTTTTGTTGTGTGATGAGATTTTGAGTTCGGAGGTCAGGTTACGCCTCGGGAAGAGATAGTTGAGCTCACCCGAGTCGCCTCGTATACACGAGTCTTTCGATACCCCTCTTTCTTTAAAAGTTGTGTGTGTGTGCTTTTAAAAATTCATTTTGAAAATGATGTCTACATTCTATGCTATGTATTTAAATATTGAAATTAATTGAAAGAGATTCGGAAGGAGGCCTTACCAATCTTGGTTCGTGTCTATCTTCCATGGGGGAGTGTGTTTGACTTGAGGCGTTCGGGGTCGATCGGGACGGACTGGGATTGCCTCAGGATGGACCGGTGTGTGTGTCGGCAGAGCTTTGGGATGCTTCAGGAGCGACCGGTGTTTGTCGGCAGAGCTTCGGCGTGCCTCGAGATGGCTAGGTGCGTGCGGGCACAGCTTCGGTGTGCCTCGGGATGGCTAGGTATGTGTGGGCAGAGCTCCGACGTGCCTCGAGATGGCTAGGTAGGTGCGGGCAGAGCTTCGACGTGCCTCGGGATGTCTCAGGACGTGCGAGTCGAGCTTCGGCGTGCCACTGGATGTCTCGGGATGGACCGGCAGGGCTTTGGCGTGCCTCGGGATGTCTTGGGATGTGCGGGCAGAGCTTCGGTGTGCCTCAGGATGGCTAGGTATGGGCAGGTAGAGCTTCGACGTTCCTAGAGATGGCTAGGTAGGTGCGGGTAGAGCTTCGGCGTGCCTCGGGATGTCTCGGGATGTGCGGGCAGGGCTTCGGCATGCCTCGGGATGGACCGACAAGGCTTCGGGATGCTTCAGAATGGCTCGGGATGGACCGAAAGGGCTTCGAGATGCTTCGGGAGTGCCTCAGGATGGCTCGGAAGTGCCTCGGGACGGCCCGACAGGACTTCGAGAGGACTTCGGAGTGCCCCGGGAAGGCTCGAGAGGCATTGGGAAAGGCCTGAGGGCCTCGGGAAGGCTCAAACTTGTCCCAGCTTGCTGGGGGGAGGGAGGAGAGAAGGGAGGTGTGGAAAATATGGGAGGGGGAGCCTTCTATTTATAGGCCTAGAAAATATGCAAAGTGGTCCGCACGGATTCCTTTGTCATTACCATTTTTCTGGTTTTTTCAGATTTGAGGGAATATTGTGTACTTTAAGAAGATTATTTCATCATTATTTTCACTCTGCAAAGTGGTCCGTGCGGACCATTATGTCAAGTGACTTTTTTTGTAATTCCTGAAAAGTCCTTCTGTCCCATTTTATCCCGGAAAGGTCATCCCTTGGTTTGGTTGGTGGTTTTGGACCTTTTGAAGGTTATGGGTCTTCGGGATCACGTTTGCGTGAGTCCACGGTGTTTCCCATGTGCTCGGATGGGGAGCAATCCGGATTGGGGTACTTACAACTGGCAATAAACTTGACAAAGACATAAAAGTTAAAAAGGTTGATCAAACTTTATATCGATGTATGATTGGCTCATTACATTACTTAACTGCTAGTAGACCATATATTATGTTTAGTGTTTGCATTTGTGCTCGTTATCAAGTTGATCCTAAAGAAGCACATTTAAGTGCGGTCAAGCATATAATCCGCTATCTCTCTAGAACTACTAATCTTGGACTTTGGTATTTCAAAGATTCGAATTTTGAACTTGTAAGTTATTCAGATGCAGATTATGCAGCTTGTACCATAGACAAGAAAAGCACTAGTTAAACATGTCACTTTCTTGAAAATAGACTTGTTGCTTGGGCCAGCAAAAAGCAAGCCTCGGTTTCAGTTTCAACTATAGAGGCTGAATACATTGCTACCGGAAATTTATCTTGTCAAATACTTTGGATGAAGCAACAGTTGGTGGACTATGGAATCACTGAAGGAAATTGCCCAATTATGTGTGACAATACCTCAACAATTTCAGTCTCCAATAACCCTGTAATGCACTCAAAAACTAAACATATAGTCATCAAGTATCATTTTCTCAAAGATCATGTGGAAAAGGGGAACATCCATTTAGAGAATGTGGGGACAGAAAATCAAATTGCTGACATCCTCACAAAGGCTATTGACTACAAGAGGTTTACATTCCTTAGAGGAGAAAAGGGTATGCTTGAACTTAAATAAGTCTATATGCTTTTTGTTACTAATTTGTGTGTTAAGTATGTTGTTTAGGTCAAAATCTTGTTGTGGTTTCAAAACGTCACCCTAAGAAAGCATTCAACGTTATGGTATGTATCTAACTCTTAATCTTTGATTTCTGCAAAAAAAACTCCATGGATAAACTAATAGGAAACCCTTCAACTGCTGAAATAATTTTTGTTGATTAATTCTTCATTACTTAATCATTTTGTTTGATTTATGTTGGGTTTTGCTCGTATTGCAGTATTGATTCTAATTTTGTAGTTTATTTGATGATATGTGCATATTTAGGTTGCTAATTTTAGGATTTACATTTTTTGGGTTTTCGAAAACCCACTTTCTATTCTTCATGTTTTCATGATGATTCTGGACAAAAGTTATGTTTTTGTTCTTATATTTTTGTTCTACATCTTTTAAAGATCATTTTGAAATGTTATTTGCTGGTTTTGGTGAAATTTATCTTGCATCTTTCTTGGTGTTCATCATGTTATTTGTATGTTCATATGCTGTTCATATCAATTTTCAGAAAATACCATATATGTTGGATTGTATGATTCCAAATCATGTTTTCCATACTTAGAAATTTTTTGAAAATTTTACATTGGATATACCCTAGAACCTCATCTCTAAAAACCTCATATTTTCTTACTAAAAACCGCATGTTTTCCTTAGAGTAAAACTGCATGGTAAAACCGTATAGGTTAAAACCGTATGTTGAAACCGCATATTGCTACTGTTGGAGACCTCATATCATTTTTCTTTTACTCTAACTGTTGGATGTTATGCTACTTATTTTCATGCTATTTCCTACACTTATCATATTGCATGTATAAAATTCATAGGTCACTAAGGAGTTGAGAAATCTCACTTTCTCAACCGCACTATAGCTAAATCGCACTTGTGCTTAAACCACATGTAAACCTTGAATTTTTAATTGTGGATCTAACTTGGTATATTTTTGTAGGATCCCCATTTCATTCTTCAAGGTTCAGAAATCAGGGGAGAAGAATTGATGTAAGATTCCTTGGGAAGAGAGATGATAAGAAAGATGAAGGCCTCATGAGTCCTTCCCCTTTTCAACAAGAAGCAGCATTACAACATCCCCTCCTATGTAGATCTGTTTTAGGCCAATGCTTCTTCTACATTGAGAGACTTGGGAAATGGCACAACAATTCCACGCCTGATCGCAAAAGTGCGAGGAATGGATGTAACCATTGATTACATGGACATCAGGGACATGTATGAATTTCGTGTGCCCAAGTCTGAGAAAAAGGTATCCCAAGCAATCAAAGATGTAACCGCTTCTACAACCGCGGGCTTGCCCACTCTGACTGGCAAGTACAAAGAAGTTCCAAGGAAGGACTTTGGAGAGCTGATGTCCCACCTATGATTTTTGACTGGAAATTCCATATGTGGAAAGAATGGGAACTACAACAACTTTACTAGCCAACAATGGATGTATTGCTAAGCTATCTTCTTAGAGATTCCACTTCATTGGCCCAAGATACTAATAAGGGAATTATATGCTCACATAGACCTCTACAAATCCAAGACAAGAGGTGTTGACCAAAGATGGAGGTCCTTCGGCAGGCTCGTGACCGCAATCTTCGGCAAATATGAGCATTTAGAGGAGCACAGGAAGCTGAGTCCAGAGTTAATGGTTAATTGTGTTGGTGTTATGCCCTAGGCTGATGATTATTATGACTGATTATCAATACCGTTATGTAATCGTCTTTACCATTTATTATAGACTGCTTATTTGGATTATTATATGTTTACATGTTTATTATAATAATTTGTGTCCCTAGTTATTATAAATTACTAGTATAAGTTAGTAATGGATAATCATAGAGATGATTATATGCATGGGGATGCACATTACACTTATGGGTACTTGTTAGAGAACAAGGTAATGGATAGACCCATCTATGAGATTTATGACATGGTCTATGGTCATATGTAAATCTCATGATAGTTATGTCATTAGAATCCTTTGTACCTGAGATTATCATCATCTTCCACATGATGAAGGTTATGTTAGATGTAGTCTAACACTATCTTTAATCGGATAGCAATAAGGGCTATGTTGGCATGATTGGATTCATGTAGGGAAGAATGATAAGTCAAGATGGAATTTTTCCCTCGTAAAGAGAGATGTCTGATTGGGCCCCTCGATGAATAGTGTTGATGAAATGTACGGCCGTACTCAAGAGATTTGATAGAGATCAAATGCACTTGGATGATCAACATATTCGGAGTCGAGAAAGCATTGAACAATATGAGTTAACATGGACCATGACTCATGTTCAATATGACATCGTGGACAAAGGGATTGTGACATTGATCTATCAAGGAATCAAGCTTTGATGTTATATTTAATTAGGTGGACATAATGGCTTGCTAGAGATCACTTATGTCTTGTGAGGTTGATGTTTCAACTCACTACCAACATAAAATATAATTCCTAAAGGGTCACACACAAAGAACGGATTGAAAATGGCTCAAAATTGGAAATTGGATGCTGGCAGGAGGGTTGTCCCACGCTAGACAAAGTTGTCCCGCGCGAGACAAAGGTTCTGGACAAATTCCCAAGCAAGGCGAGCGACCGCTCCCAAGTTGTCGAATACTTGTACCGCGTGAGATACGTTATGTCCCGCGAGGGAAAGGTCCTCCAGACTCCAATTTTGGCTAGGAAAGGGGCTCTTATCCCTAAGGGTTAGGGATATTTATAATGTATAAATAGAACCCTTTTGCCTCAGCCATAGCAGACGAAAATTGGGGTTTAAGAAACACCAATTGATTGATCTTGATTACGAATCAAAGATCAATACTCCTCAGATCCATTCCATATTAGCCATTGATTGTTGAATATTGATTCAACAATCGGGGATCATCTAGCAATCCAATAAGATTCGATCTTGGTTCGTTCGCGTGTGGATTATCGATAGAGGGTGATTGCTTTATCACCTAAAGCTTGAAGATCACCATTGTTGATTCATCACCAAGGAAGAACAAGGAAGAAGATCCAAGTTTCATCAATGATTCAAATCTGAATTACGAATCGGATACGAAAGACAAATTCGCAACAAGGTTAGTAAATCTATATTCATAGTTTTAATCTATTCATGTTAGACGGATTCATGGCTAGGGTTTTGTTATTTGCTAAATCTTCCAATGTGCATGTAACCCCAAAACCCAACAGTGGTATCAGAGCCGCGTTTTATCATGATTAGGTTAAAATTGGCATGCTAGATATAATTGGATTATATGCTTTAACATGCTATGTTATATTGATTGATGATTTTATGTGTATTAATTGTTTTAAGAAAACAATTATATGAGATATAACATATGATAAATAGTTGATTGATGTACTTAATCTTCTACATGGGTTATTGATCTAGTTAATTTGATTAACAAAGATTAGTAAATTCTCAAATTGAAACAAATTGTTTGTTTAGGATTTGATGTTTATGTTTAATTTGATTAACATAATTACTTGAATCCTTGAATTTTGAGAATTGAATAATTATGTAATTTATAATTGTTACTTGTTACATGATTATTGGTATGATCCTAATGTAGGATATTATGTGAAATCCCATGTTCATGGTTATGTACACATAAGTTTCATATACAACCATGTGATGTTTGTTGCTATATGGAAAACCCTTCTTAAATGTTTAAGTTTTATACCACCCCTTGATTAGAACACTTGTGAAATATTCAGATATTTTGATGTAGTTTTGACTCAGTTAGGTGCATCATTATATCTTAATATGTGATCAAGATGAGATAACGGTTGATGTTGTTTTGACTCAGTTAGGTGCATCTTTCCGTGTCTCATACGTTTGAAAAAGGTTGAACTTAATTGGTGCTTTCAAATGAGATTTGACCCAAGGCATAGATGAGATTAAAACATGTGTTGACATATGATGTCTAGAATCTCATAAAAGATCTAAGAGTCATATATGATATGATTGATGTTTTCTACCTAAATAGCTTGATTTCGGGCATTGACTCAGTTAAACCAAAATCAAGTGAAATATGGATCTTAGCCCATTATAATTATATGATACATGCTTGTATTTGAAGGTGTATAATTTAGTGGGAGTATTTATGAAATACATTATTTGTCTCTTAGATGGTAAATAATTTGATGCTTATATGTGTTCATATTGTATGTATATCTTATTGTAGAAATGGCATTACACAATGAATTGCGATTCGTCCTTGAGAAGGACAAGCTCGAAAAGAACTGTACAGACTATTCTGATTGGATCAGAAGCTTAAGAATTGTTCTTAGGGAAAATTGTACGTTCTTAACGAACCCATTCCTGCTGAACCCGCTGAAAATGTTGCAAAGGGCAGATAAGGAGCAACATTAGAAACATGTTGATGATTCTAATGATGTTACTTGCCTTATGCTTGCCAACATGTGTAAGGCTCTTATGAAGGACCTTAAACACATGGTAACTGCTTTTGTTCTAGCGAGCTAAAACCGAGGCTTTATCTCGCACGGGACACAATGCTTCTGTCTAATCAGCGCACAAAGGAAATGTTTCAAGTGCAGGCTAGGCAAGAGAGGTATGTTGTGTTAATGGTTAACACAAGAAAAGGGGTTCAAAAGGGAAGACAAAGTAGGTAAATCAAAGGTTGCTTAACCTAGGGCAAAAGTTGCCAATGCCGAAGAGGCTAAACCCAAAGTGTCTCAAAAGGATGCATTTTGATACCATTGCAATAAGATTGGTCATTGGAAGCAAAGTTGCAAGGCTTATAAGGAAGGCCTAAAAGTGAAGAAGGGCAATATGATTGCCACTACTTCTGGTATCTATATTATAGATATTTTCTTTTCTACTTCTTGTTCTTGGGTATGAAATACCGGATATGGATCCCACATTTGTTTAAATGTGCAAGGAATAAAGAATAGAAAGCTACTCAAAGAAGGTAAAGTAGACCTACGTGCGTGGAATGGAGCAAGAGTTGCTGCATTAGCCGTAGAGACTTATGAAGTCACTTTACCTAGTGGACTAGTACTTGTTTTGAACAAGTGTTACTACGTTCCGGATTTGAGTAGGAGTATTATTTCCGTTTCTTATATGGATGATGAAGGATATAATTTTCTTATTGAGAATAAGAAGTTTTATATTTATTTAAATGATATGCTTTATTGTATTGCATATTTCATTTAATGGTCTTCATATCCTTGATGTTGAGAAACAAAATAATATTGAAGATATCTATAATATAAGTAAGAAATCTAAATCAAATGTTGTGAACAACACATTCATGTGGCATTGCCGGCTTGGTCAAATAAATAAGAAACATATATCTAAACTCCATTAACATGGACTTTTAGACTCATATGATTATGAATCATTTGAGGTATGTTAATCTTGTTTATTGGATAAAATGACCAAACCACTCTACACTAAGTGTAGTAGGAGGGCTAGTGACTTATTGGCCCTTGTACATGAGATGTATGTGAATCATTAAGTAGCATTGCTAGGGGAAGATTTCGGTATTTCATTACATTCACTGATGACTTATCTAGATATGGCTATGTCTATCTGATGAAGTCCAAGAGTGAATCGTTTGAGATGTTTAGAACATTTCAAAATGAAGTACAAATAAACTTGGCAAAACTATTAATGTACTTTGATCTGATAGAAGTGGTGAATATTTAAGCCAAGAGTTTGACAATCATCTCAAAACTGTGAAATCATTTCAGAGTTGACTCCACCCGGAACACCACAAAGTATGGTGTGTCTGAAAGGAGGAATTGAACCTTGTTGGACATGGTTCATTCGATGATGAGTCAAGTTGACCTTCCAATTTCATTTTGGGGACATGCATTAGAGATTGATGCGTTCACACTGAACAGAGTCCCTACTAAATCGGCTCCTAAGACCCCACATGAGATGTGGCATGAAAGAAAACCTAGTTTGTCTTTCATGAAGATTTGGGGTTGCAAATCTTATATGAAGAGACTTGTCTCTGATAAGTTAGCACCAAAATCTGACAAGATTATTTTCATTGGTTGTCCTAAAGGAAACTAAAGGATATTAATTTTACAACCGGAATGAGACCAAATTGTTTGTTGCTCTATATGGTTCGTTTTTTGAGAAACAGTTTCTCAATAAAGGATCTAGTGGGAGTAATATTAATCTTGAAGAAATTCAAGAACCTGAAAATAACATGGAACCAAGAGTAGAGACGGAACCAAGTTAACCAAGAGTTGTGGAACCGGTTCAAGTTGCACAAGTCCATCGTAGATCGGATAGGTTACATTCCGAACTCGAGAAATATTGATTTCTCGTATCGGAAAGTAATGAAGAGGAAGTCAATGAGAATGACGGACCTACTTCCTATCTAGATGCGATGTCCACTCCTGATTCGGATAAATGGTTAGAAACCATGGAATCCGAATTACAATCCATGTCTGATAATCAAGTTTGGAACTTGATTGAGCTACCTGAAGGCATAAAAACTAAAAGGTGCAAGTGGGTCTTCAAGATCGACATGGATGGGAAGGTGTATACTTACAAGGCTAGGCTTGTAGCAAAGGGATTTAGGCAAATTCAAATTATCGACTATGTTGAAACCTTTTCGCCAGTAACAATGCCGAAGTCTATTAGAATTTTAATTGCCATAGCCTCATAATACGACTATGTGATATGGCAAATGGATGTCAAATGCCTTTCCTAAATGGAAAGATTCTTAAGGATGTGTATAGTATACAACCTGAAGTTTTGTCGATCCAAGAAATTCTAATAAAGTATGCAAGTTGCAAAGATCCATATATGGGTTGAAGCAAGCTTCAAGGAGTTGGAATCTTCATTTTGATGAATCGGTCAAGGAGTTTGACTCCATCAAGAATGAAGATAAACCTTGTGTATACATGAAATTCAGTGGGAGCATAGTACTATTTCTAGTATTGTATGTCGATGATATCTTACTCATTGGAAACGACATTCCTGTACTTCAGACTGTCAAGTCTTGGTCAAGGAAGTGTTTCTCAATGAAAGATATGGGTAAAGATGCTTACATCCTTGGTATCAAGATCTATAGAGATAGATCTAAAAGGATAGTTGGTTTGAGTCAAAGTACTTACATTGACAAAGTTCTTAGAATATTCAAGATGGAAAATTCTAAGAGAAGAAACTTGCCAAATGGGTCATGGTGTTACTCTTAGCAAGACTCAGTGTCCTAAGACAACTGGTGCGCGAAAGAGAATGAATGAAGTTCCATATGCTTCGGCATTTGGATCTGTCATGTATGCCATGATTTGTACTAGACCCGACGTCTCGTATGCTCTAAGCATGACGAGTTGATACCAATCTAATCCTGGTGAGAACCATTGGATGGCAGTTAAGATGATCCTTAACTACTTAAGAAGGACTAAGGATATGTTCTGTGTCTTTAAAAGGTTGGAAATTAATCTTGTTGTAAGGGTTACACAGATGCAAGCTTCCAAACTGACAAAGATAATTTAAGATCGCAATAGGGGTTTGTGTTTATGCTTAATGGAGGTGCGGTTTTGTTGGAAAAGTTCCAAGCAGAATACCATATCCGATTCTACAACTAAGGCCAAACATTTAGCAGCAACTGATGCAGCTAAAAGAGGCTGTTTGGATCAAGAAGTTCATTAGTGTTTTGGAAGCCGTTCCAAGTATCACTAATCCGGTGGAACTTTGCTCTGACAATAGTGGTGCCATTGTGCAAGCAAAGGAACCAAGGTCACATCAGCAATCCAAACACATACTTAGACGTTTCCACCTCATTCGAGAATTCATAGAATGAGAAGACGTTAAGATATGAAAAGTATCGACCGACGATAAACATAGGGATTCGCTTACAAAGCTCCTCGCACAAGCAGAAGCATAATGGTCATGTTAGGTCCATGGGTATATGATACCTAGGCGATTGGGCTTAGTGCAAGTGGGAGATTGTTGGTGTTATGTCCTAGGCTAATGATTATTATGACTGATTATCAATACCGTTATGTAATCGTCTTTACCATTTATTATATAGACTGCTTATTTGGATTATTATATGTTTACATGTTAATTATAATAATTTGTATCCCTAGTTATTATGAATAACTAGTATAAGTTGGTAATGGATAATCATAGAGATGATTATATGCATGGGGATGCACATTATACTTATGGGTACTTGTTAGAGAACAAGGTATTGGACAGACCCATCTATGAGATTTATGACATGGTCTATGGTCATATGTAAATCTCATGATAGTTGTGTCATTAGAATCCTTTGTACCTGAGATTATCATCGTCTTCCAGAAGATGAAGGTTATGTTTGATGTAATCTAACACTATCTTTAATAGGATAGCAATAAGGGCTATGTTGGCATGATTGGATTCATGTAGGGAAGAATGATAAGTCAAGATGGGATTTGTCCTTCGTAAAGAGAGATGTCTGCTTGGGCCCCTCGATGAATAGTGTTGATGAAATGTACGGCCGTACTCAAGAGATTTGATAGAGATCAAATGTACTTGGATGATCAACATATTAGGAGTCGAGAAAGCATTGAACAATATGAGTTGGCATGGACCATGACTCATGTTCAATATGACATCATGGACAAAGGGATTGTGACATTGATCTATCAAGGAATCAAGCTTTGATGTTATATTTAATTGGGTGGACATAATGACTTTCTAGAGATCACTTATGTCTTGTGAGGTTGATGTTTCAACTCACTACCAACATAAAATATAATTCCTAAAGGGTCACACACAAAGAACGGATTGAAAATGGCTCAAAATTGGAAATTGGATGCTGGCAGGAGGGTTGTCCAGCGCTAGACAAGGTTGTCCCGTGCGAGACAAAAGTTCTGGAAAAATTTCCAAGCAAGGCGAGTGACCGCTCCCAAGTTGCCGAATACTTGTACCGCGCGAGATACGCTATGTCCCGCGCGGGATAAGGTCCTCTAGACTCCGATTTTGGCTAGGAAAGGGGCTCTTATCCCTAAGGGTTAGGGATATTTATAATGTATAAATAGAACCGTTTTGCCTCAGCCATATCAGACGAAAATTGGGGTTTAAGAAACACCAATTGATTGATCTTGATTACGAATCAAAGATCAAAACTCCTCAGATCCATTCCATATTAGCCATTGATTGTTGAATATCGGTTCAACAATCGGGCATCATCTAGCAATCCAACAAGATTCGATCTTGGTTCGTTCGCGAGTGGATTACCGATAGAGGGTGATTGCTTTATCACCTAAAGATTGAAGATCACCAATGTTGATTCATCACCAAGGAAGAAGATCCAAGTTTCGTCAACGATTCAAATCTGATTTACGAATCGGATACGAAAGACAAATTCGCAACAAGGTTAGTAAATCTATATTCATAGTTTTAATCTATTCATGTTAGACAGATTCATGGCTAGGGTTTTGTTATTTGCTAAATCTTTCGCTGCGCATGTAACCCCAAAACCCAACAGATTGGTCATCTGGTGAAGATTCCCTTGGCCTAAGTGTTTGTCATGCATTCAGGTACAAGAATGTAGATGAAACTTACAAGTAAATTTGGGATAGAGATACCCTTCCAACCGAGGAGGTCTATGTATCAATGACTCCAAAAATTGCAGATGCTGTAATAGGCAAAGTGGTGAAGGAAGCAAGGAAGGGGAAAGACAAAGCTGAACCGCCCCAAAAGAAGACCAAGACCGCACCAACTCCCAAACCACGTGGAGTCTCTATTGGTGAGCCAAGTAGGGCCATGAAATTGAAGAAGAAATTGATGTTAGAAGATGAATCCATGCTTGAAGAAGAGGTTTAGATTGAAGAAGAAATTAAAAGATTGGCTGATGAGGTTGAAGATAAAGATAAGGTTCCAACTATGGCAATTGCTGTAAAGATTGCCATCAAGAAAATTACATCTGATGAAGCCCTCTTGAAGTTGCACAGAGAGGAGTTGGAAAGATTGGAAAAGAGAAAGGAAGAAAGATTAGCAGCCAAAGCTGCAAAGGGAAAGGAACCAATCACCCATTCTGAACCACATTAATCCCCCAAACCGCATCCTTCCCCCCAACCTCAGTCATCCCCCAGACCTCACTCGTCTTCTGAACCGCATGAAGATGCTGAGGTTTAGGGGGAGACTCCCAAAAGAAGGATCAACATGGCTTGTTGGAAAACCTCAACTAAGGGAAAGCCAATGCTAAAAACTATTGATAATGTAAAAAGAGGTGTGCAGCGGTTTAACTACATTACTAAGAGGTTGGCCCAAAACTTTGGAAAATTTGATGAGTTTAGCCACCTCATAAACCCCATGGCTAGAGAGACTGATTCTTACTTCAACAAAGAATCCTCCTCCTCCTCTTCTGATACAGATCTCAATAATCCAGACCTCCCATTCAAAGACTACCAAACCCCTCTCCCTCCTGCCTTCAAATATTGGTCCCCTCAACCATCAGATGTGCCTACTATCTCCACATCCACTAGGAGAGGCCCCAGTGATGATGATGAACCTCACCCTCCTCAAAGACCTCATCCAACCAACCCTATTAGAGCTATGATGGAGGAGTGGACTGAGGATTCAGTGTTCTTTGTAGAACCTCCTCCAAATTCCTAAATTCATCTATCTCCTCCTCCATCCAACCTTAGGGAACTCTCACCTCAAACTCCTCCACCTTCACCTCAACAGCATATCCAACCTCCAACTTCCCCACTTCCCCATACTTCCACCCCATCAACCTCAACTTCAAAATCCCAACCCCAACCAACTATGGTTCACTATTCTCCCCTACCTCAAACTGCAATCCCCCCGAATTCCACAATCCCACTTCCTACCCAAACCGCAGCTCAAACAATTCCACCATAAACACTTACTATTCCCCCCTCCTACTCAACCTCAACCCCACTCAATCTCAATTTCCCATATCTTCCAAAACCTTACCTCCCACATCAATAAAACCGCACTCCTAACCCAAACCGCACCCATAACCCAAACCTCACCCTTTACCTCAATCGCACCCCAAACCTCCTATACTTAACCTCCTCCCTTTGTCTCAAACATTCTTTCCTCCTCAACCCCTCCTTCAGATTACTCCCAACTACTTAACGCTCTCCATATCATACAGGGCCAACTCCATACCAACCAAGGCCATATGATTAAGCTGGCTGCTTCCAACTGTACCCTCCAAAAGCAGGTGACCTTTCAATCCCTTGAGTTGGCTAAGCTGAAAAGCAATTTTGATGATGCCATTAAGGAGGAGAGAGAAATAGCTAAGACTGTCAAAGATGCAGATGAAGCATGCTTTGGAGATTTCAGACATGACCTAACCAATGGAGTTATCCAAGCCTTAGGAGATGTGGTCTCCAAAGACCAACTCAAAGATTGCCTTCATCAACTATCAGATCTTTTTTGCAATTCTTTGGAGTCAATCCTTGGAAGACTCAAGGCTGAAATTTTTGAAGAAATAAGAAGCTCAAGACCGCATCAAGAAACTGACATGAGGTATGTATTGGACTCAATACAAGCAAATATTCAGAATGATGCTGAGATGCTTAAGGAAGAGCTTACACTACCAGAAACGGGTGTTTTAGCGACGAAATCATCAGCGACGGAATTATTTCGTCGCTATTTAGCGACGGAAATTAAAATTAAGCGGCGGAATTATTTTGGCGTCAAATTTAGCGACGGAATTTATTTCCGACGCTAGATTCCGACGCTAAAACGAATATTCCTCGAATATTCGTTTAATTACCGCCACTATTTTGGCGCTTGATTTACCGACGGAATATTCCGCCGCTAAATCTTTATCAGCGACGAAATTATTCCGCCGGTGAATATATATTATTTTTTTATTTTTTATTGATCGGCGGCGGAAATTTTCCGGTTTCGGTGAAAATAAAATATATATATATATATATTTTTGAAATATTACACCGACGAAAAATTTCCGCCACTGATAAATTAAAAAAAATTAATTTATCAGCGTCGGAAATATTTCGACGGTGAAAATAAAATATTTTTTATTTTATTTTTTTGAAATATTACACCGACGGAAAATTTCCGCCGCTGAATAATTAATTTTTTTTTAATTTATCAGCGTCGAAAATATTCCGACGGTGAAATTAAATGTGTTTTTTTTTTTAAATTAAACACCGACAGAATATTTTCATCGCTGATAATAAAATGTAATTTTTGATTATTTTTTGAACTAATTAACAAAATAACAAACTAAAAAACATTAAAATATTTAACTACACCCTAACCCTTAACCCCTAAACCCTAACCCCTAAACCATAAACCCTAACCCCTAAACCCTAAATCCTAAACCCTAACCCCTAACCCCTAAACCCTAAACCATAACCCCTAACCCCTAAACCCTAAACCCTAACCCCTAACCCCTAAACCCTAACCCCTAACCCCTAAACCCTAACCCCTAAATCCTAACCCCTAAACCCTATGCCCTACCCTATACACTATACACTATACCCTATACACTATACCCTATACCCTATACACTATACCCTATACACTATACACTATACCCTATACCCTATACATTATACACTATACCCTATACACTATACCCTATACCTTATACCCTATACCTTATAAACTATACCCTATACCCTATACCCTATGCACTATACCATATACCCTATACCCTATACCCTATACACTATACCCTATACCCTAACCCCTAAACCCTATGCCCTAACCCCTAAACCCTATGCCCTATACCCTATACCCTATACACTATACCCTATACCCTATACAATATACCCTATACACTATACCCTATACCCTATACACTATACCCTATACACTATACCCTATACACTATACACTATACCCTATACACTATACACTATACCATATACACTATTGAAATTACCCGGATGCGGCTCGTGCGCGGGCCCCGATATCTCGCATTTGTCGCTT